>JAVJIF010032515.1:0-209501 GCA_038442645.1 Agave tequilana | reverse complement strand
CCCCCCCCCCCCCCCCCCCCCCCCCCCCCGCGCTCTCTCTGATCCACTGGCTTCAAGGTGGATAAGGCCTGGGTAATCAACATGCCCACCAAGTTTTTGCTCTTTTGTCTCAACTAATATGGGTCGTCTCGGCAAATGTGAGTTCAAGCCTCTTGTTTTTGTTCTTCTTTTGATGTGCATTGCCCGCTCTTCGCCACAGTTGGTGCAGAACATCAATGGCAACCCTGAAGTGAGGTAAGGATTCGTCTTGTATTAGAACCCTTATTGTTCTCTTGTAACATATCTGTCTACAACTTGTAATGACATTGTGCCGAAGTGCGGTACTGTTGCGCGCGAGGGTGCAACAACCAATGAGAAATCCCAAATAACAGAGAGAGATGCACCAAAGAAGTAACCAAAAGTCATGAACAAATAAACAAGAGAGAAAGCCAAACACAATATTTAACGATGTTCGACAATTTGCCTACATCCTCGGGGTAAGGGAGAGAGATCTTATTGATTCAACAATCATTACATGTTACAATTTATAGGGGCTCCACCTCTTTATTTATAGCCAGAAAAGCCCAGAGTTTTAGGAAACCACAATTGGATTCGACTCCGAATCAGAAACGGAGTTCGAATCCTGATAGGACAAGCAGATCCGACTGTCGGGTCGACTGACCCCTCCTTCGGTCGATCGATCGGTCAATCGAACCCAACAGAAACCTGGTCTGTGCTAGTCGGTCGGTTGAACGGTCGACCGACCCTTAACAGAAACTGGATCGTACAGTCGGTCGACCGCTTGGTCGACCGAACTGCTGTTGTGAACTATGCTGTGCAAGTCGGTCGATCGGGCGGTCGATCGACCTTCTGTTATGACTGCATATGGATTGCGTTCCCGTTCCTTCTGGACTCCGATCTCTGCACCATCTCTTCCGATGAGTTAAAACTATTCCATCAAACTTTATTTCCTCTCCCTACAATTCTCCACCTCGGTGAAGATTTCTCAAATCTGAGCCGAACTCAACACAGTACATGTTGACTCGAAAGAGGCTGCACTTGTGGCTGCCTACGTACCTTGCCCAAGGGATCTAGCCATCCGTAGTTCATCCAAACGAGCTCCACCTAGCTCAAGCAACTGAAAGGATATGGAGCATCTCTTTACAATGTGTAAATTTCACTCCCGAAATCATCTTAATAAGCATATCATCGGTATTCTCCTTTGTGTGAACTTTTACTAACTCAAAGTCACCTTCATCAATAATCTCTCGAACAAAGTGGAACCTGACGTCAATTTGATTCGTCCTTACATGATACACCTGGTTCTTTGCCAAATAGATAGCACTCATCCTATCACAATTGATCTTCAACAGATCCTGTTCAATTCCCAAGTCATCGAGCAACCCTAGAAGCCATATTGCCTCTTTCATAGCCTCCGTCATGGTCATGTACTCAGCCTTTGTAATAGACAATGCAACGATAGACTGTAAAATAGAGCGCTAACTCACCAGTGCTTGGGACAATGTAAAAACATATCCTGTTGTAGACCGGCATTTGTCGAGGTCTCCTACATAGTCGGAATCAACATATCCGGCACACTCCTGCTTACCTGTAGAATCCTTCTCGAATACTAAATCAACGTCTATGGTACCCTTGATGTACCGTAGAGCCCACTTTACTACCTCCCAATGACCCCTACCGGGATCATGCATGTATCTGCTAATTATCGAGACAACTTGTGACAAATCAGGCCTTGTACACAACATTACATACATTAAGCTGCCAACTGTGCTAGCATACGACACGCGAGTCATATACTCACGTTTTTCAACAGTAGTAGGAGACATGTGGCTTTTAACTTGAAATGAGAGGCCAATAGTGTACTTACAAATTTCGTATCATCGTTGATTTTGAATCTCTGAAGTACTTTCTGCAAATACCCCTTCTGTGTCAAGCTACCTTGCCACTCCTTCGGTTTTGCTCAATCTCCATGCCTAGCACCTTCATCGCTTCATCAAGATCCTTCATTTCGAACTTGAAAGATAAGTCATTCTTCAATTTATCTATTGTGAATCTGCTCTTAGAAGTGATAAGCATATCGTTCACATACAACAGTGGATAGATGTACTCTCCACCTGATAGCTTATTGTAATACATACATGGGTCTAATGGCTACGTGTGTACCTTTTACCTCTTATGAAGTTGTTAAAACGCTTATACCATTGCCTAAGAGACTGCTTTAATCCATATAGCGATTTCTTCAGCTTACATATCATATTCTCTTTTCCTGCAATTTTGAACCCCATCAACTGAGACATATAGGTCTCCTCCTCAAAATCGCCATGGAGAAAGGCGGTGTCCACACCGAGCTGGTCAAGTTTTAACTCATATTGTGCTACCAGCGCCAGCAAATTAGAATCGATGAGTATTTTACAAAAAAGTGAGAATACCTCATTGTAGTCAATGTCTTCTTACTGTGCGTAGCCTTTAGCTACCAATCTGGCTTTATAGCATACAGTATCATCTTTGAGAGATTCCTATTTCTTTGCATACCCCCACTTATTGCCAATTGCCTTCTTTTCCTTGGGCAACTCTGTCAGTTCCCAAGTGTCGTTCTTGTAAAGAGAACTTATCTCTTCCACTATGGTATCCTTTCACATTTTGAACTCTGAACTGATTTCAGCTTCTCTATAAGTAGATGGCATTGTCTTTTCAATGACTGGAAAAGCATAGGCCACAATCATATCTACAGTGAGCTAACTAGGCTTACGTGAATTTCTTCTGGTTCTTCTAACTGTAATGGATTCATGGACATCACCCACACCCTGTCCTTGATCCTCATCATCATCAGTATCTAAATTACATGATCACTACCCTGTGTCATCGTGGGTGTGATCTCTAATGATACTGATCTTTCTAGAGACG
Source organism: Agave tequilana (assembly GCA_038442645.1). Classification (NCBI taxonomy): domain Eukaryota; kingdom Viridiplantae; phylum Streptophyta; class Magnoliopsida; order Asparagales; family Asparagaceae; genus Agave; species Agave tequilana. The sequence continues at coordinate 206,597 of JAVJIF010032515.1, read as the reverse complement.
GTGAAGTAGAATCAATCTCCACCTGCTGCATTATCCTTTGGTCTTTTTAATCTTCACCTGCTGAGAGATTGTAGGCTTCAGCATTGAAGCCTCATCAAATGTGACATCTCTGTAGAAGATAAACTTCTTGTCCTTAGGATCCCAAATCTTATAGCCTTTTACTCCTTTTTTGAATCCTATAAACACACCTTTCTTCGCTTTTAGGTCTAACTTGTCTTCCCTAACATGATAGTAGGCCGGACACCCAAATACCCTTAGCGAATTATAATCCTGAGTAGCTTTTCCTGACCAAATTTTCAGTGGAGTTTTACCTCCTATCATAGACGAAAGCAACCTGTTAACGAGATAGCAAGCATATGCCAAAACCTCAGTCTAAATTTTTTTTGATAATTCGGCATTGGATAACATACATCATACCTTCTCTAGTAAAGTCATGTTCATCCTTTTGGCTACCCCATTTTGTTCCGGTGTCTTCTTTACTGTGAAGTGTCTTACTATGCCCTCATCATGACATAGCTTTAGGAAATGATCATTCTTATACTTGCCTCCGTTATCAGACCGGAGCGCCTTGATCTTCCTTTCCATGCTTTTTTTCATATTCTTTTTTCACTTCACAAGCAATTCTAAGACTTTACCTTTGTGCTTCATGGTATATACCCAACATCGTCTAGAATAATCATCTATAAAAGTCACAAAGTAGTGTTATCTCCAATTGATGTCGTCTTAGTAGGTCCCCAATATCGGTGTGAAGATAATCTAGAATCCCCTCGGTGCAGTGAGTCGCTGTGCCGAATTTCATCTTGGTCTTCTTTCCGATGACGCAATATTCACAAAACTCCAATTTGCAAGTTCTGGCACCTTTCAACTGACCTTACTTTGCAAGAGCTTGCAAAGACTTTTCACCTGTAGGTCCGAGCCTCATATGTCACAGCCTGGTTGAATCATCATCTGAATCTGTAGAAGTCGCCACTTGACCTGTAACTGTACTACCCTTCAAGTAGTAGAGATTATTTCAGCGGACGCCCCTGCAACACCACTATTGAGCCTTTATTCATCTTGAGAATCCATCTTTTATAGATACTTCAAGACCAAATGTTTTCAAAACACCAACTGAGATAAGATTCCTCTTAAGTTGAGGTTGAAAGTACACCTAGAAGGGGGGTGAAATAGGTATGCAAGCTAATTTAGGACAAATGATGCGAAATTTAAAATGTAATTACTAACACACTATGTGCAACCAAGAGTGAGCCTGAATTCCCGTGAAGGACTCTGGAACTACTCCTTTAGATTTCTATAAACTAAGAGTTGAGGTACTATTAGAAGTGTTGCCCAAAGGTTACAATCCCCGGGTTATGTGTTTTGATGATAACAAACCATCTAAAAGCTATTTGGTACTAATAAAAGTTAAAGAATGAATTTCAGGTTGATACAGGCATTGATGGCTCAAGAGTTCTCAAGCATGGGATATTAGGGTCGAGCTCAAACGTTATTCAACATCAACTATCAGAGACTCCTGCTTGTAGACTCATATATTTTGTTTTGTTAAAGAATAGTATATACATTTTAAGCTCAAATACACACACACACACAAATTCAATACATTTGGTTTTTGGTTTAAGCGGTTTTGAATTTCAAGTACATATGTCGAGTTTTGGATTGAACCAGTTTTTGTTCTTCTGATCTGCTTGACACCCTTTTACATTTCTTGTCATAACTTTTTATTTTTATATTCAAATAACATGATTTAACTTACATTTCAAAGATAACTTTCAGATCCAAATTTCTTATTCAATAATCATTTTCAGATTCAAATGTTAAAGATATCAAATATTTGTTTGAACTCTATTCTTGTTCTGAAAACAGTTTACAGTTTCTGATTTGATACCTGTCAGTTTTTTATTGATAACTTTCTAATAAAACTTGATATTGAGTTGATTTTAGTTGCATTAAAAAGAAGACTTAAAGATTTACAAATTATTCCTATATATCTAATTCTGAATTCGGACGTTTGAAGCCTGCAAAATGTGCTCAAAGTTAACCAATCTGCCAGATTGGCAGTAATGACTAATTTTCTGGAGGCTGATTTTTAACATGTTTTTAAAACGTGTTTTAAGTTTTAAAAAAACGTGGTTTGCTGTATTAGAGGGTCAATTTCTTCCTCTTTTATTCAGGTAAAAGTTTTTTATGTTTACTCTTCCTAAATCCTATATAAATGGGTCATTAGGGTAGAGGTTTTCACAACAACAAATTCAAAGATCAAAAGTTTTGAGTTTTCTTGAGAAAGAGCTTTTGTTTAAGTTTTGAGTTATTATTTTCAAAAGTTTTCTGAAAGTTTTTGGTTCTTAAAATCTCTCTTCTATTTTTATATCACTTACAAAACCTTGAGCTTCAATCTTATATATTATTCTCTAGGGTTTTTATAAAGAAAAGTTTTTCAAAAGAGAGTTTGTGGTCTTTTGATCATCCAGTGATTATTGTATTTGTGGCTCCACTACCTCTGGACTAGAGGAGTATGATTGAGGAGTTGGGTACTCCCTAGTGGTTGTAATCCTTTGTGAAAGTTTATTGGATCGGAAATCCTTCTGGGTGAAGGCAGGGACGTAGAGCTGGGTGCTCGAACCTCGAAACAAATCTCTGTGTTTGCGATTGGTTTACTTGTGTATTTACTTGCTTTCTATTTATTCTTATATTGTCGATCAATACTCTCACAATAAGATTGCATTGCGCACCTCAAACTCTTATTTAGAGGAATCACGAGGAAGGAGTTCAGAGCCCTTCACGGGGTATTCGGCTTCTAATATTGTTTTGAGTGATTGTTGCATCATCTCATTTTAAATTTGTGCATTGATTAGCATTATCACTTATTCATCCCCCCTCTAGGTGATTTCAAGAAGCTGTCTTGGTTCAACGCAAGTGTGGGCACATATACAATATCAAGCTTATATATGAATATGAGCAATGTAAAGTAATACAAGATATAAGAGAGATAGAGTAGAGAGATAATGGATCAAACGCAAACACGCCTTCACACAGAATGATTTTCACTATGTTCACACAGGACCTTCCACAAAGGGACCTCCACTGAGAAATTACAACTCAAAACAGGAGTACACAACTCCTTCTCTCTACACAAGCCTCTACACAAAAGGTGGGCACAAGCGTAGAATAAAGAAAAGAAGAAATAGAACTTAGTGATCAGCGATTACAATCTCTCTCTTGGTGATCTTGAAAGATCACAAATAATTTTTCTCACAATACAAAGATCCTAAAGATAGATTTGAGATTATAGCTCAAGTATGTGAAAAAATAAAGTGTTTTGAAAAAGAAACAACAAAGAAAAACTCTTGAAAAAACTTCTAGATAGATAAAAAAATGAAGAACAAAACTAGAATTCTCAAATATTGACTTTCTTTGATTTTCCAAATTTTTGAAACAAATAAAAAATAAGAGATTTGTAGCACAAGAACTTCTTTTAGAACTTGCTGAAAACACTTAAGAAGATGGGAAAATTTGCTCTTAAAATTCTCAGTAAAAACAGCCCTCAAAGACACATTTATATAGGCCCTTGAAAAACTAGCCGTTGGGGTTCAGAACTAGGCCAGATTGGCCTGCCGGTCGACCGCCCGGTCGACTGGCCAACGGTCAAATTTTTGACTGTTTGAGCCATCGGTCGACCGTCCGGTCGATCGACCCCAAGGCACACTGCGCTGTCAGTCAACCGCCCGATCGATCGGGCCTACCCGAGAGTTGGGTAGTGCCAGTCGGTAGACTGCACGGTCGACCGGCCACATGGGCTGGCCCTTGTGCACGTCTTTGTGCACATCGGTCGACCGAGCTTTGGTCCGGTCAACCGATCGGTCGACCGCCAGCAGTCTTAGGACTGGTTTTTTAGGTTTTAAAAAGTTAGCTTTTAATACCCATAAAATCCAATAAAATTCACAAAAATAAGTTCTTATAAATATTTGGAGTACAAATATGTGTGATCAAAAATCAACACATATACAAACTATTTGAACTATTTTTGAGGCATGGAAATATTGGCTTTAAACAAAAACTATATTTTCTAAAACTTTAATTTTGAAATGAAAATACATTTTCTCCAAAACTTGTATAAATGCAAAAACATGATATTTGAAACACATTTAAAGCTTACTATGTATGGATAGAATCCAATACATATATAGTTGATATATTATCGTTTTTGACATTAAATCCAAAACTAAGTTTTGTTAAAGATAAAACTTGAAATCACATAAAATAGAATTATCAAAATAAGTTTTTAAGCAATATGAACTATCAATGTATATGGATGAAATCCAATATACATATAAACATGTAAAACTTGTTTTGATTCTATCTATTCATGAAACAAAAGATATGTTCTTGAAAATAAAAGACGATTAAACTGAAAACTAAAACTATTGAACATGTGTGTACTTGAACATATCAAGACTAATCAATCTTACACAAGATCTAAAACTCTAAACTAAACTAAACAAACTAAGGTCTTCTTGTTGATCTTCATCTCCAAAATGACTCGATCCAAAACTCGATCTATAGAGCTTGACTCCATCCGAGTGCTAGATGCGATCTTGACGCACGAGCTCTTGAATCATCACGTCTTAGCTCTAAAACTGGTTTTGAATTCTTATTCAAGCTAAACACCTGCTAAGATCTTGATCAATATCTAAACCTTATTAAATACAAGATCATTAGCAAACTAACCTTCATAAGTTAGTCATCATTAAAATTAAGGTGAAGAGCCTCTGGGCCAACAATCTCCGCCTTTTTGATGATGACAAAACTTATGAGATTTTATATGCATTAATTAAAGATAGGCTTCACAGAAACTCCCGCTTAACTTATGCATATGAATAAAACAATAAAGATATGCAATGTAGCTCAAGATACCAATAAAAACATATCTATATATGCATAAACAATCAAACAATATGCACATATAATCACAAATCCTTCTTCTTTTTGTCACTCATTAACAAAGAGATGAAGAAAAACAAACAATATTAATAAAACATATTTTAAAATAAAATTCTGATATCAATAAAGATAATCAATTGAAAGAAACCAATTGAAAATGAAACCATCTTTTTATTAACTGAAATGAAATAATCTTTTTATCAATTGATACCAATAAAAGACATGATACCAACTGAAAGTAAAAACTAAATTTTTAGGTAAATACTAAAATCATTTTGCAATAAAGATACCAAATTGAGAATAATACCAATTAAGATTATTGATACCAATATTAAAAATGTTAGCATATACCAAAATAAAATATTTTTCATCATAAAGAGTGGGAGTAAGATACCAACTGAAAATAAAATAAATTGAAAGATAAAGCAAGAATTTTTCTCTCCATTTATGAAATATTAATAAAAACAATGCATAAGCTTGTAAAGATACCAATTATCATTAAAAACTAAATTAAGCTTAGCATAAAGTCAATTTGTGCTTTAAACTTGTATAGATAAACATTGTTAATCTTAGCACAAGAAAACATCTATATGTATGTATGATCAGAGCAATATAATATCAATTTAGATATGATCATACATATATAGAAAACATGAGTATACAAAAATGAATTTTCATTAAAATCATGTATAATTCATACCTACCACCCTATTCATGCACATGTTGAAAAAGATATTCAATAAGAGTATACAAGGTATGGTCGCCCATCTAACCGCCCTTAGAAGGTAGGGGTTTTCAAAAAATAAGTTTAAAAGTATTTTAACATGTTTGAAAACTCTCCAATTGAAGCATACGAAACTAGTTTTAAGAAATTTGAAAACTAGTATGAAATCCTTCAAGTAAGGAATAAAAATACGAATATATCTCATGATTATATGCTAAATACACAATAATTGACACTCAACAAGTTATGAAGCATATATAGTCTCATGGATCAAAACCATGAGTAAATAAAAAATATATACAGTGTGCAAGTGTTATGCAAGAACCATATTCATGGAGATAGGGCAATTATGCTCAAACAAAAACAATTCTTTTTCATAAACATGAAAATCATCAAAATTCAAATTTTCATTTAAAACAAAGCTAGCTTCAAGGTATATGTATGTTTTGTCTAAACTAAAGTATGCATACATATTCCAAATATAAACGAGTCCACAAAAGAATATTGCATAAAGGCAAGTGACTCTAGGATAGACATGTATATTTATAGTTTTGGACAAAATTTAACATATACATGAAGTAAAATATAAAACATGTACAAAAATTGAAATACAAGTGTAAATGTAAGAATCATCAAAACTAGGTCATACAAGTAATGAGTACAAATGAGTAATAACGCACAAACACATAATAATCAAGTGTGGTACACTAGTTGTACAAGTATAAAACAAGTTTTAATGGAATTTACATTTAAACATGTAATCAAAACACGAAGCACAAAACATAAAAAAATATGATCATTAGGGTAAATGCAAATATTATTAGCACTAGAATATACACAATAGCTAAACAATAATTGAGAACACAAACAAGTATGAATCCATATGAATATGGGTGTATCTCAAATACTATAAATGTATATCACAAGATTAACAAACATTGCATTTATCATAATGAACATGGAAAATATGACATGCTAAAAAATATCAATAAAAGCATGTAAACTAAAATAACAGTTAGAGATAGTTACCAAAATCAACGAACCAATCTCTAGGTCTCCAAATCATGGTAGTCCTCCCACCAAAACTCCCTTGAAAGTGATGCATCCATAATTATGATTTTTTTTAGCTCAGAACGCATCCACCATCAAGGCACCGATACTCTCACGTTGCATGAGAGCCTATACCTACATCAAATAAAATAGGGATGAATTATGGTACTCATATCTTTTTGGGTCCAATGGGTTAGCATATTTTCTAACCCAAATAAACTTACTTGTAAAATTTGAAATATTTATCCTATCATAACAAAATTTTGCAATGTGGCCCTTGCGACTACAATGTGTACAAGTATACACATGAGCATACATAGAATCATGTGTGGGAGCATGATGAGTATGTGTATGCCGTGGAGGGTGTGCATGAATATGTGGTGCATGTTTCTTGCGAAATATGGATTCCAATTTCTTGTGATCCAAACACATGGCTTAAAGTGGAGCCCAAACAATCAACACTCTTCTTCAACATACATATATCATTTTTAATATTTGAAAAATAAGTGGTGCAAGCAATATATTTATCATTAGAAGATGGAGCAATAGAAACATGAAAAATATGAGAAGAAAAATCATTTTTTAAAGAAATATTTTCCTTTGAAAGTAAATCCAATTCTTTTGAAATCAAAGTAATTTTGTTTTGCAAAGAATTGTTCTCTTTTAAAACAAACTCAAGTTTTGAAGATAAAGTATCATTGTTCTTCAAAACAATATCAAAATTATTTTATTTTTTAAAATTTCATTTTCTTTTAAAACAAGATCAAGTTGGATTTTCAAGAAATCTCTTTCACTTGAAATCTCAACACTCTCTTGCAAAACAATATCAAGTTTTGAAAATAACTTTTCATTATCTCTTTTTAAATCAAAACTCTTCTTTTTCAAAGCTTTGTACTTTGAAAGCAAGTTTTCACAAAACATGGATAGTTTTTCATTCAAAGCATGAGCATCCATAGCATTATAATCACTTGAAAAACTAGCACTATCATCTAGATGGGTGTCCGAGTTTACCTCAAGGGAGTCAATCCCTTGGACCATATAGCAAGCTTCGTCGGACTCATCCACCATGGACTCCTTCTCCGAATGCATGTCGTTTGTTCCTTGGGAGAAGTCAATGTGTTCCACACTGCAAAAGCGAAATCACAATGAAAAATCAAAGAAATGTGTTCTTTACTTAGAGTATACTTTAATGCATCTATAGCTTGTGCATTAGCTTCTATATGCTTGTCATTACCAAGATAAGGTTTCTTAGTAGTGGTAAGGTAAACATGCAAATTTAGGGTTTTAAGGTAAGCACTCATCTTAAATTTTCACATGCCAATGTTGGAAACATCATATATCGTGCAAGATAACCCATGAGTGTATACTGTATGTGTGCAAAGGCAAATCTAGATTAGCAAAATAAAGATCACACTCCTAGGTTGTTAAACTGAATATCAGGAGCGCTAACTCTGATACCAATTGAAAGTACATCTAGAGGGGGGTGAATAGGTGTATAAGCTAATTTAGGACAAATGATGTAGAATTTAAAACTTAATTGCTAACACACTATGTGTAATCAAAAGTGAGCTCGAATTTCCTATGAAGAGCTCTGGAACTACTTCTCTAGATTCCTCTAAACTAAGAGTTGAGGTGCTATTAGAAGCTCTTTTGGTTCAACACAAGTGTATGCACACAAACAATGTCAAGCATGTATATGAATATGAGTAATGTAAAGTAATACATGATATAAGAGAGATAGAGTTGAGAGATAGTGGATCAAACACAAACATAAAGATATGTTTCAAGGTTCGAGCCACTGCTGTACGTCCCCGCCTTCACACAGAAGGATTTTCATTATGTCCACACATGACCTTCCACAAAGGGACCTCCACTGAGAAATTACAACTCAATACCGGAGTACACAACTCCTTCTCTCTACACAAACCCTACACAAGAGGTGGGCACAAGCCTAGCACAAAGCAAAGAAGAAATAAAACTTGGTGATCCAATGATCAAAAACTCTCTCTTGGTGATCTTTAAGATCAAAAACAATTTTTTTCATAATAAAAAGATTCTAAAGATAGATTTGAGATGATAGCTCAAGTATGTGGAAAACAAAGTGTTTTGAAAAAGAACAACAAAGAAAAACTTTTGAGAAAAACTTCTTAATAGATAAAGAAATAAAGAACAAAATTAGAATTACCAAATATTAGTTTTCTTTGATTTTCCAAAAACTTTGAAACGAATAAAAGATAAGATATTTGTAACACAAAAACTTCTTTTAAAACTTGCTGAAAATACTTAAGAAGATAGGGAAAATTGCTCTTAAAATTCTTTAGTGAAAACAGCCCTCAAAGACCAGATTATATAGGCCCTTGAAAAACTAGTCATTGGGGTCAGAACCAGACCAGATTGACCTGTCAGTCGACCAGTTAACAGTCGAATTTTTGACTATTTGAGCCATCGGTCGACCATCCGTTCAACCGGCCCCAAGGCACACTGCCCTGTCGGTCAACCGCCCAGTCGATCGGGCCTACCCGAGAGTTGGTCAGTGCCAGTCGGTCGACCGCACGGTCGATCGGCCACATGGGCTGGCCCTTGTGCACGTCCTTGTGCACATCGGTCGACTGACTAGTCGACCGAGCTCTAGTCCGATCGACCGGTCGGTTGACCGCCAGCAGTCTTAGGACTGAATATTAGATTTTGAAAAGTTGGCTTTTAAATACCCATAAAATCCAATCAAATCTACAAAATAAGTTCTTATAAATATTTGAAGTACAAATATGTGTGATCAAAAATCAACACATATTACGAACTATCTGAACTATTTTTGAGGCATGAAAATATTAGTTTTAAGCAAAAACTGTATTTTTCAGAACTTAGATTTTGAAATGAAAATACGTTTTCTTCAAAACTTGTATAAATACAAAAACATGATATTTGAAACACATTTAAAGTATAGTGTGTATGGATAGAATCTAATACACATATAGATGATATATCGCTGTTTTTGACATTAAATCCAAAACTAAGTTTTGTTAAAAATAAAACTTGAAACCACATAAAATAGAATCATCAAAATAAGTTTTTAAGCAATATGAACTATCATTGTATGTGGATGAAATCCAATATACATATAAACATGTAAAACTTATTTTGATTCTATTTATTCATGAAAATGAAAGATATGTACTTGAAAATAAAAAACGGTTTAAACCGAAAACTAAAACTATTGAACTTTTGTGTGTGTGTACTTGAGCATATCATGACTAATCAATCTTACACAAGATCTAAAACTAAACTAAACTAAACAAACTGAGGTCTTCTTGTTGATCTTCATCTCCAAGATAACTCGATCCAAAACTCGATCCATAGAGCTTGACTCCTTTCAAGTGCTAGATGAGATCTTGACGCATGAGCTCTTGAATCATCACGTGTTAGCTTCAAAACTGGTTTTGAATTTTTTGTTGAAGCTAAACACCCATTAAGATCTTGATCAATATCTGAAATTTATTAAACACAAGATCATTAGCAAACTAACCTTCATAAGTTAGTCATCATTAAAACTAAGATGACGGGCCTCTGGGCCAACAGAGGTACATACCTCACTTCCTTCAATTCCCGCACCATCCCATCAAACATCTTGATCTGGACGTACTTATACCTTCCATGTTATATGAGCGATTCATCACCCATGATAACAAAACATCCATCTAGCTTCTCAAGGTTAGAAAATTAATCCCTGTTTGGGCATACATGATAGGTAGCTCCAGTATCTAAGATCCACTCAGAGTCACCTGAGTAACCAACAATAGGAATAGTAATGAAAAAAGAGAATAACAATGAGTCTGAGTCTGATCCACATGCCTGTGAAGTACTGGCTTGAGTACTGCCCACCTGTGCGAGATTCGCCTCAATCTTCGACTCCTTCTTCTTACTCTTGGCTTTTGGACAATCAATTTTTCAGTGCCCTACCTCTTTGCAGAAGGCGCACTGGTTCTTCTTCAGATCTCTAAAATCTGGCATGGACTTTGATCTCTCACGATCACCTTTGCCCTTCTGATTAGAACTCCTGCTTCTTATCGCCAACGCCTCTGTTGATGTACCCTCAGAAGAAGACAACTTGTCATGCCTTCTTACTTCATAATTTATAAGAGCAACCTACACATCACTGTAGTTAAGTGTTTGTTTACCATTGATTAAAGTTAGGGTGAAGGTCTCATACTCTTCGTCAGGAAGAGAATTTAGTAGAATCATTATCTTAACCTCTTCTTCGATCTACACATCTACATTAACTAAGTCTATAAGAAGCTTGGTGTAGTTATTCATATGTTCATCAATGTTCTGTCAGACCAGTTACAAGTGAACTCATAGGAATGCTTGAATGCAATGTCCTACCATTTCAGTAAGCTAGTAGGTATTAATTTTTATTTTCACTGTTCCAATGCAAAACGTATGTCTGGAGGGCTGTCACTAATTTGAAAAGCTTGGAGGTAGGCACTAAGTATCTCAGCAATTTTGGGATTCCAAGAACAAATAGTCTGTAGATTCTACCTCTTGACTGCAATAAGAACATGTAAGCTGCCCTTTCCAACTTCTCTTTTAGAGGTTTACTTTGGTGAAGATCATGTTGTGCACCAACCATGTGAAAGCTTTGATCTTACGGGAAATCATGCCCTTCCAGATAGGATCCATCCCATGCTGAAAAAAGAAACTTGTAGCTTGAGTGTAATGAAAAAAGAGACAACCTTTTCCCATCTCCATGGTAGCTCATCTCTTTCTTTGGAAAATTGCACATTTTGCAGCATAGGGCCTGTTTGGTTAAGGGTGGAAGTGAGGAAGTGAGGAATTGAGGAAGTAGTAATAATTCTTTTGGAACTTGGGAATTGGTTAGTAAGTTGTCCGGTGTTTGGATGTTGTTAGGAAGTGTGGTTTGGAAAATATTTTGTTTTTTTCGGTGTTTGGATGGTAATGTAAAAGTGGAAGTGGAAAAGTTGACCACAAAGTTGACCGTAAAATAATATTAAAATAAAAATTAATTAAGAAAAATAAAAAATACGCTATAATTAGAATGCAAGTGAGAGTTACATGATCAAAAAATTAACTGTTTTGTGCTACAATTTATTACAAATGTGATTTATATGACTACAAAATTAACTGTAGCACTTTGGAAGTGAGGAAATGGTTGTGTAAAAGAGAAAAGATAAAAGGAAAAGAGGTTTTCTTATTTTCTTTTTCTGGTGTTTGGATAGACAAGGAAGTGAGCAATTATACTTCCCTATTTCCTTACTTTTCCTTGCAACCAAACAGCCCCATAGAAGATAAGTCCATTTTTCTTGTTTGAATTTTCAGTTTTTTTCTTGTTTGAATTTCTTACTTGATTAGAAGCTATGGGTTTAAACCATTATGATCTTTTAATTTGATTTCCAGTTACTTTTAATAGAACACATTGTTATCTTTGATGTGTATTATACTTATGTTTACATGCAAGGTCATATAGTTGTGCCCTGTATCTTATTTTTTAAGAATTTATCGTGTCATCGTATCATGTAGTATGCATACCTCCTGTCAGTGGGCATGCTTCAAAGCTGGCCAGACGCGGAGTTCGTCACACCCGCGTTTGAGATACAGGGGTTACCACATTCAAGTCCAGAGGTCTCAAAAGAGATAGAATTCTCTAAGTCAAGAATCTCAAACGTGAGCTTCATGTACAAAGCTCGCGTTTCAAGATCCAAACACAGAGTTTATCACACTCGCATTCAAAGCATTTGTGACTTAGAATTTAAAGTCAGTCAGCTCGCGCTTCATCAAGAAGCCAGAGAGACGCGACTTCCGAACATGGGCGCATCAATCAGATTTCAAGAAGAGATCAAGAGATCGAGTTTCTTCAATGAGCAGGAAGATAGAAACTCAGAAGGACTGAGTATTTCATGGCGACAACTGGTTCCTACCCGGAGAAGAATTCTCTAGACGTTGAACTTTATGCATCACGGCACGGCCGCAAAGAGCACTTAAGGCGATGCTTTTTGATCTTGAAATCACTTGGCAGTGGTAATCTTTGGAGAAGATTAAAAGAAAGCATAAAAGCTTTGAGTTCTTGCTGTTCATTGGAACACATCTCCTTGAAGAGAAGATAGAGAAATCAAGACGAAGACCCTCAGAGCACATGCTCTCAAAAGGAAACAGTCTAAATAATGGACTGGTAAGGGGGCGAGGCCTATTTATAGGCAAGCCATAAGGCTTGCAATTAATGGCATAAAAATTAAAGCCATCAGCCTTAATTCCCGCACGAACATCAAGTCCAATAAAGAGCTGACGCGTGGATTGCCGCTTCGAAAAATATCGAAGGACACAAGTCTCTAATCATCAACGCTGACTTGGCATTAAAAGATCCAACAAGATCTTTAAGATAGGCTGCATGTAACGCTTAGGAAGCGGCGTCATGCGCAGACTCAAAGGTCGTGTCCATAAGTCCACGACCTTTCATAAATCGAGGGCTGCGTTCCTTTTGTTCCTACTGAAGAGTCCACAACAACGTCTCCTGAAGTGGTCCAGAGCCGCGTCTCCTCAGTGAGTGGGTCCACCTTCCACAACTATTCAGGGATTGCGTCTTGAGTTCATACACATTCGCAAGACTTGAAGGCTGCGTCCTGAACCTAAGGGCCGTGCCTCCTTATCAAGAACGCAGGTTCGCGCTTCAAGGTTGCGCCCTCTCAAGGGACCAAAGTCGCGCTCTATTGAGTCAAAGCCGCGTCTCTACCTATTAGATGAAGACCCGCGCGTCATTCTTGAGGGGCCTAAAATCGCGTCTCCACTGCAAATGAAAGCCGCGTCTCAATCATGAACTCAGTATAGCCTGAGTTCATGCCATCTCAAGGGACCAGAGTCACGTCTCTATTGAGTCAGAGTCGCATCTCTTCAGCAAGCTGAGACTCGCGCGCCATTCTTGAGGAGCCCAAAATCGCGTCTCAATGGCAGATGAGAGCCGCGTCTCGTTCAAGAACTCAATACAACCTAAGTTTATTATTTATGGTCGTACCCTATCAAAATGACTAAGGACTGCGTTTTCGCAAATAATCAAGGAGTACGACTATGAAAACTGAGTTCATCCAGGCAGCAAAAGAGTCTGAAAGGATAAGACGAGACAAAAATTGGACAATTTTTATTATTTAACTCAAAAATAATAAAAGTAATACAAACACTCTCATTTAACAAAGGAGTGCTACAAAATGGAGAAGGATGCTAATAATCCTGCTTCGTCAAAGAATGGATTTGTTCCCAGAGGCAATGTATCTCATGCTGACGCGTTCTTTCAGCTTCCACCAAAGCTTGGACCCTCAACTCTTCCTCGGACAAAAATCTCTTTGTAGCCAGTTGTGCCTGAAGAGACTCCAACCTGGAGAAGTGAGCAGCAAGATCCTCTTGAACCAGCTTCTTGGCAGCCTCCGACTCGTCCAGTCATTTTCGGGCAGCAGCAAGTTTCTGCTCGTTGACTTCAATCAAGGCTTGCGCCTTAGCAATAGTAATTTGAGCAGTGGCGATAATTTGCTCCGCATTTTGGATAATGACTTCAGATTCCTTTTGATCGCCAACCCGTCTGTGGTAATCGGCTTGGAAGTGCTGGATATGGCGGGCTTCATCAGCCATCTGCTCCTCTATCTCCTTTCGCTCGTGTTCTTGAGCGGCGAGGAGCTTACTCAGTGTTGACCGAGCCTCATCCATTGGCCAGCATTCTCCAGGGTCTTGAGCTTCTTCAGATGGCTCCCCAGCTGTTCAACCAACATCAGAAATGTCCTAGCCTGCGAAGGACTCCCAGTGTGACTGATGTTCTCGATCTGATTCTCGAGAAGCATCCGGGCAAACTCAAATGAACTACTCCCCGAAAGGACCAAGTCGATATAGGACACCATGGAAGCAAAAATTGTTGCACCATTTGACGTGCTAGCTCTTCCATGATGTCATTAGCTGGAGATAACCCTACTGATGTACTCCCAGACTCCCTTTCCATGACAGGACGAGAGACGGGAACCAGTTCAACTAGCACAGGGATGAGGCCGACAGCAGGCTCTCATACACTGAGGTAGTCACCAATACCTCCGGGATAGTTATTGTCATAGAAGCTTCCACAGCAACAGAAGCAACAGCAAAATCCACGACACTGGGTTCCCCGGCCGAAGTTTGAACTGTGCTTTCTTCTGCGCCAATGCTTGCCGTAGGATCCTCTACTTGAGCTATCTCAGTGCTCTCTGCAAGCCACAACATTAAATGTCAGTGGTAATGATAAAAAAAAGTATCTAACACGTCAGTATTCTCTCACAAAGTTGAGGATCTGAAGATGGCAAATCCCTGGATAAGCCACTTGGGGATGAGGCTCCCCGACCTCAGCGGTTGCACCATCATGAGGCATCCTGGTAGCGGGGGCTTCAAGGCCCTCCTGCTGGGCCAGTTCTTGGATCATCTCCTCAATGTGAGAAGAAGTTGTGGTTTCACTACCGACAGCCAGCCCTGTAGAAGAAAGTCAAAAGAAAATGTTAGAACTCATTCCTAACTTGATGGGGAACCAGTTCAGGAGGATAAAGAAAATACCTTCAGTGGGGCAATCCTTGCTCTCGGCGAAACCATCATAGGGACGTACCCCTGTATCTCTTCCTCTGAGATACGTGAGAATTTGCTTGTGTCAGGAAGAGCGGGTTCATCGCCAAAATTGACTTCTTCGCCAGAATAATATCCATGTTCTTTGGACGATGAAGAAGACAGCTCAACACAAGAGGTTTTAGCGATCGAGGCTTTACCACTGAATACCCCAGTAGTAGGGCTGGGATCGATAACCCACGAAGTGGGCATCAATACACTGGGAGACCCAAGCTGTTGCACCTCCACCCTTTTCCCATGAGCTAAAGAAGGTTGAGTTGAGACTCCAAGAGTCTCAACGTCTTCCCTCCCCACCAAGTTAACTTCAGGTCGCTCGACCTCTTCAGCCATGATGGGTTCATCCGCGAGCTCTCCCTCCTCGAGGATCACGGGACCCCTGCTGCGCAGACCGCGGGAGCGAAGGACGGGGACTTCTTCCTCCTCTTCTTCTTCCTCCCCCTGCTCCTCAACACCAGGAGGGACTACCTTGGGCATCGAACCTTCAGCCTCCGATTCCCTCCTAGCTTTCGGGATAGGCTCACCCTTGGAAGCAGAGCCGCGGAAACGTTTGGCCACAGCCTGTCGACTCTTTGTAGCAGGTTGCCCCTTAGGTGCTACTGTCCTTGGCTCCATCCTTGCTTCTCCTCCCGTTTCCCTCTCAGCTGCCTGATACTCGTCCATACCTTGCACACGTTTGTTAGACTCTAACTTGGTTTCGTAAGATGCCTTGATGCTCTTAATGCAAGAGATATTTATTCCAAAATCAGGCATCCTATTAGTCAGGGAGTACCATGTGCAGAAACCAAAGCTGATATGACAATTGGGCATCTTGTGAGGCAGGCAGAAAATAGCTTTTGTCCCTCCAGCTACACTATAGTACCACGCCCGGGCTCCTTCAAATAAATTTCCGCTGAAGCAGAGGCCGAAGTTGGGGTTGCCGACATATAATTGATCATAGCCGAACTGCCGAGCAAAATGAGTGGGCATGTAAGGCTCGGCCGTACATGAATTACCTTGTCGGAAGATCAGATATCCAGGCAGAATATTGATCAGCCACCAGAAGACTCCCAATGGCAGCCTCGTGAAATCATTTGGTCTCGCAAGGTCGGCAAACTTATCCCCGTAGGACGCATCAGCAATCTCAGGGAAGCAACGGTCGAGCTGATAGTTCGAAATGTTCAAAATGGATTTCTGAACAAAAACATATAGTAGTGAGTCCAGCTCGAATTCTCCAGCTTTTGCACGAAAGGGCACGAAACCTACGAAGGAAGGCACCGCCATCATCAGTGAAGGGCAGTGCCTAGCGTACCAGGCGATCAGGTATGTATAAGGAAGCTCGATCCTGAGGTTAGGGGTCTTCACTCTCGACCTTCCCTCTGAATCGACCACTGGCCTGCCCTCAGAATCTACAATGGTCTCCACTTGGCACAGGCTTTTGACTAGAGCCCATAAACCGCTCTGAATTCTGGCTACCATCGTTGGAAGGAGAGCGATAGACTTCCCGTAGGCAAGCAGGACCGCCGGGTACACCACATCGGCAACGATTACTTCATACGGTAGCGTTAGCACCACACAACGCTTCAGCCATAGCATGAGGAAGCCCGCCGACAGAGCCCGGTCAGAAATGGAAACTCGGGCCTGGTGATGAAAACTTTCAAAAATCGTATCAGGTTTGAAAGTGTCCTCATTCGATTCAGTGGTGTAAGAGCTTGTAGAGGCATTGATCCTCTCAGCAATTTCCTCGTCAGTGCAAGGGCCAGACTAGTCATTGGGTTATCTTTCTCATTTATGTCGTTGAACAGCTAGCTCGCCCAGGACATCTGCTTGACATCCCTATTCCTCTAGGAGGATATCTGCCTGCAGATGTGAAAGTGGCACAACACTTCCCAGTATGTCTCATACATCTGAGGGTCCTCTTTCCTTAAGAGGTGAAGCTCCTCAGAAGTCGGGACGTATTCTTCATAAGAGGCATCTCCCATAACTAGCCCCGAGACTTCATATAGCTCATGAAGAGCGTGCCCCATCTCTCCGGCTTGGGTAAAAAATGTGCCCGTCAGAGGATTATAATGCTCTAGGACGTCATAAAAATTGTGGGAACTCTACGGGAGGCCATACTGTACGGCCCTCACCGAATGATATAACCCCACCTGTTGCAATAGAGCCCCAAGCTCAACAAGAACAAATCCAACCATTCTATCCCACCATGATTTGTCAGTAGAATGGACCCACCCTAGAGGACGAAAGTCAATGGGAAAATCACCCCTAACTTTCAAAAACTGGTTGATGAAGGTGGCGCCAAGCTGAGGGGTTTCTCCTTTCGGATACTCCGACCTGAGTAACCCGGGAAATAAACCGAAGACATCTTTCTCATGGCCAGCAAAGTATACTTCTTTGGCACTTAATCTGCCGAGAGAGACGCCGGAGACAAACCGAGAAAGATCCCAAACCATCGTACGATGAACGGACATATGTTGAAGATAGGACAAGGAATACATCCTCTCCATATTGGGAAGAAAGAACCTCCTGTCCCCTATCTGACGAAGCCACTTATAATCTCTGTCATACAGAATCCTATCATCCTCGTCAATGGCGTTACGAAAGAGGAAAACAGGCTTCCTTAACGGAGTGCGGGAATTCGTCTCGAACAGCCCATCAGAGATAATCTCCCGAAGGGTCACCATACTGGCCTTGGAGATACTCTCTTTTCGCTCCTTTGACTTACCAGTAGTCACAGGAGCAGTCTTCTGAAGCGAAGTTCAGATTACGATAGCGCTACCTACGTGCCCAAAGTGGCACTTCTTGGACAAGGGGTTAGAAGAGTATCGCACTGCAGAGAAGATAACACTTAGTCAGGAATCTGAAAGAAAATGGCTAGATGTTTGAAATTCAAACGCAGGAATGAATTCAGACGCGAAAGTCAGCAAAATCCGCATCTAGACTCAAAAATGCGAGGCTTGCATGAAGCCCGCATTTCAAAATCCATAACTTAGAAAAAATTTTAAGTATCGGACTTAGACGCGAGACTCAATAAACCCTGCGCCTGGCTTTTAAAGAATAAGGATCACATGAAGTCCGCGTCTAAACCTCCCAAACTTAGAAAAATTCTGAGTATTGAGCTCAAAACGCAGGGCTCAACGAGGCCCGCGTTCAACAAACAGATACAAACTCAAGTTGATGAAGCAAAGACGCGAAAGTCGTCAAACCCGCGTCTTGCCTACCAATTCAAGAGCTGCGTCTGAAAATCAAACACGGGCATGAGCCTTGCGTTGGCGGTTCACATCCAAAGAGCTTAAGAGTTAAGAGAACTCTCTAAGCCTCTTCAATGGCAGAAACCAAATCAGATGATTTTACTACCTGAAATGGGAGCCTCCTGCGTAGATGAACCACCCATTTGAGTCTCAGGAGTAGCAGCACTCAAGGATGAAGCAACATGCTTGGCTTTTGTACTATCGCAATCGTGATATCAGTGTTGAAGACGATGAAAATGGAAAAAGCTTTAAGCTTTTCTTGACCCTCGATAAAAAGCTCAGCGAAGAAGAAGAAGTGTCTAATGATGACTCTTGAAAGACAGTTGTCTTTTATAGGCACAGTGATCCACAGAGATACACAGCGCAGGTCTCGAGGCCTAATCGCCACCCGACGCGTGGCATGCGTCTTAAATGCGACACGAATTTCGCACATCAAAGGAAGGATGTCCCCTCAACTCCGTCGGACATGTGGCAACGCGCCCAGAACGCAGGACTCGCATTTAACAAAAATCGCGTCCCTCCAAAGGTCGCGCCTCTTCAGCAAGGCCAAAGCCGCGCCTAGTCAACAGAGTAAGAGCTGTGTCTTCACTTCAAAGATCGCGTCCCTCCAAAGGCCGCGTTTCTTCAGCAAATTAATAGATGCGTCCCCACTCTGAGTGAGGACTGCGTCTCTAAAGCAACATGACTCCTACGTCTATAAGACTTGCATTCAGTCTTTGCTTCTGCATATCAATTCAACAGTACATTGGCATAAGCAGACGACTGTTTACCCTTGGTTCAACAGTACACCAACAACCAGCTCAGAGCACTGAGGAGGTCTGAACTGCGTATCTAGACACTCACCACGATCATCTCTGGTGGCTTCAAAGGATTTTACAGTACACTCACGAAGATCATACTCCAGACAAGATCAAGCTCAGAGTATCTCAAATGATTATCAGTCCAACCATGAGAAGCATGAATTCAACCAGAGTCTAAAGTATGTCAAAATCCGTCCCAGTCAACCGCGGAATATCGAAAACTTTGGAGGGGGTTCTGTAGGCTGTCTAAAAATCACTGAAGAAAAGTCACCAAAAAGCAGAATCCAAACTCCAGACATAAGGCTAATCATCGCCACCAGCGCAGCACCAAGACGCGAGGGTTGAAAC
This sequence comes from Agave tequilana, assembly GCA_038442645.1. Lineage (NCBI taxonomy): Eukaryota > Viridiplantae > Streptophyta > Magnoliopsida > Asparagales > Asparagaceae > Agave > Agave tequilana. The sequence continues at coordinate 186,876 of JAVJIF010032515.1, read as the reverse complement.
CCGCATCTCTACATCACTGCAATGACCAAGACGCGGAGCATTAAAGCCGCATCTCAGCATTACTGCAGTACCAAGACGCAGAGTCCAAAGCCCGCGTATCACGTGAAACTTGACACAGAATTTGAAGCTCGTGTTTCTCAAGCATCACCTCAATGGCAAAACACGAGGTCAAAGCCCGCGTCTCGGTTATAACTGCCCTCATCACTGGGTCAATTACTGCCCACGTAATGAGGGAGTTAACCCCCATTATGGAGCATTTTTAAAGGACACTTTTACCCCCTGAAACCTCTATAAATAGCCCAGTTTGCTATGGAAGAGGAGTCAAAAAATCTTTGGTCAGAAGAACTTCGGTGGTAAGTCGTAGAAAGACCAAGATCCCTGGCTAAAAGAAAGAGAGAGTTCAACTTTTCTAACAACTTGCTGCGTACACGTTTGTTTTTGCCTACAGTCTCTTTGAGATTCTTGTTGGACAGAAGCTGCGTTACTTCGTCCACCATCTAAAGAGAGGATTCCCAAGAGGTCCTGACGTTCACCCGATCAATGGAAAATAAGATTCACTTTCCATCATCACCTCAAGAACCCCGCATTAAACAAAGGAGAGATTTGAGATTGAATATCTCTCCTCTCTTGTAAAAGGATTATTGATCCGTTGTAATTTTCTTTGCAATCAGATAAACAATTTACACATCGGTCCCTAATTTTTTCCCCACCAAACAAGGTGTAGTGTTAACTTGACAATTTTGAAAACTTGTGACTCCATATAAGAGAGTCGACAAGTGAAAGTTCATACTCGCTGGGGAGTATAGATGCTTTTCACTGTTAGAGGTGTAGTGTTAACATAACAGTGATTGAGTTTGTGGACCTACCACTCCATGGGAGGGAATTGAAAGGAGATTTTGGTGGAAAATAGAATGAATTGTCAGAGGTGTAATATTAACGTGACAAACATTAATTTTCTAGGGCATGAGAGGTTTGCCGTTAGAGGTGTAATGTTAATATAAAAACGAAGAGATTCTGAGTGAGTATTTAGTGAAATTTTGTCATTAGAGGTTTAATGTTGACTTGACGGACTCCACTGGGGATCGAGAAAAATGGCTTGTCAGAGGTTTCCTGTTAACATGACAAATCTGTGCTCATTTCACAGGGGAAATGGATACATGTATTTTTGTGGTCCTACCATTCCATGAAAGGGAATTGGTAAGGAATTTTGGAGGGAAAGGCTGGATCAAGTCCCTTAAGATTTTTAGCCAACCCTCAGCTATCAACGGATTTGGTATGCCTTTACCAACTACTGTTTGAGTTTGACTAGCCATGCTATTCCCCTCAGCATGATGAGTTATCAAGAATTTTTATTGAACTTAAAAGCCAATATTTTTCTCTATCCTTATCCGTTGATGGCGTTGGATTTTAATAATCTCTAAAGAAGAGTGACAAAACCAATACTCAGTTAGCTTGCCTTCATTGGCTCAATTCTGTTGAGAATTGGATTGTATTCTTATGCGCTGTTCACCCAACCATTCCGCTTAACCAACTTCTTATGTGCTGATTAGAACCCCTTAAGCAACTTCTTATGTGCCGATTAGAACTCCAGCGATGTTTTGTCATCAACGCTGGTCTTACCTGTCGCCGAATAGTTATCGATCAATTAGGTCTATTATGCTCGTGTTGAGCAGAACATAGCAGGACAACCATTGATCAATGAGGACTACTATGCTTGTGTTGAGCAGAACATAGTCATCAATGGAGAATTCCGTCATAGGGGAATACATTCGATGCATGCATCGTATATACTTGACCCAATGATCAGAGGTTTAATGTTAACATGATCAAGGGTAGTATTTCTTTAAAAATTTGCCATTAATCGGCTTCATAAGTATATTGCCTTCTGGACTTATCAGGCGATATGCCCCATTTGAGTTGACTGACTCTATCACAAATGGTTATTCTCATTTGGGTTGAAATTTTCCTTTCATCTTGTACGTCATCATCATTGGCCTCTTGACAGCCAAGACGAGGTCGCCTTTCTTAAAAGTTCACTCATTAACTTTCTTATTGAAGGCTCTGGAAATTTGATCTGGAGAAAGCTCGATTTGCTATTGAGCTTGCAGGCGTTTGTCGTCCAAAGCTTCCAGCACCTTGAGTCGCAGTCGATGCTTCTTCTCATCTGTTATCTCCGTTGTCAAAGCAACGCGCAGAGATGGGATCTGGATTTCTAGTGGGAGTATGGCTTCACACCCGTACACTAAAGAGAATGGTATAGCTTTCGTCAGGGTTCTCACTCTTGTGCGATATGCCCACAAGCATTCACCTAATTTGTCGTCCCAGTCGCGTTGACTTTTTGAGATAAACTTCTTGAGAAGCTTTCTAATGGTTTTGTTAAACGCTTCTACAAGGCCGTTAACAGCTGGGTAGTATACTGTTGAAGACACATTTGAATTCTGAACTTATTGCAGAATCTCTGGAACACTTGGCTGACGAACTGAGGCCCATTATCGTGGACAATCCGTCATGGCACGCCAAAGCAATAGATTACGTGATGTTTGATAAACTTGGTCACTTCAGATGTCTTCACTTCTTTCAGAGGGATAGCCTCTACCCTTTTGGAGAAGTAATCGGTTATGGTTAAGATAAACCGATGTCCTTTGGATGAAGGTGGGCTAATAGGACCAACCATGTCCATTTTCCACATCCCAAATGGCCAGAAAGAAGTCGTAGAATGAAGATGTCTTGGTGCCTGATGGATAAAATCACTATGGATCTGACAGGCGTGGCATCGCTTAGCGTAAGTGATGGCGTCAGGGATCATTTTCAGCCAATAAAACCCAAGTCTTCGGAGTCGATCTCCGAGCTTTGGACCAGGTTGGTGAGCTCCGCACATATTGTTATGAGCCTCTTTGAGTGCCTCCTGTGCCTCTTTATATGACAGGCAGCAAAGTAAGATTCTTTCATGCGGTCGGCGATACAGTGTTCGTGTGATCGCGTTGTAGTAGAATCTAGGGGCCTTCCTTCTAATGGCAGCCGCCTTTTTAGGGTCATCAGGCAGTATGTCGTACAATGCATAGTCGATGTATAGGAATCGCTAAGCTCTGAGCTCTGGACCTGCTGAAGTCTCTAGATCTCCTTTGACTTAAAGATCTCATGTTGGCTTTTGGTTGTCTTCGACGACAAATCTTGGACAGTATAAGTCATGGTTGTAAATGAGCACTTTCTTTGCCGGCTGGAAGGGTCAAGGAAGCGGCAAGGGACGCCAATGCATCTGCATGCGCATTTTGCTGGTGAGGTATATGGTCAATGAAAAAGTTTTTGAATTTCTCTGCCATATAGATGGTTACCTCGTAATAGGGCACTAAGTCTTCATGTTGGACTTCATACTCCCCATGAACCTGATTGACGATGAGCTTTAAATCACCACGCTTCGAGATTTTTTATGCCAATCTCATCAGCGATTTGCATCTTGATCAGGAAAGCATTGTATTCTGCTACATTGTTGGAACACGGCTTAGTTAATGAGAATGCACGAGGGATTACGTAGTTTTGTGGGGAGACAAGTACTACCCCACTCCTACTACAATATTTTCTTGAGGACTCATTCTTGATGCGCCGTCGAAGAAGAGTTGCCATACCTATTCTTTGAAAGATAGTTAGGTCATGCAGACTTTAGCAATCTCATCTGGGAGATCTTTATAAAGTTTGGTCGTTCTTGGATCTGGATGTTCAGCTAAGAAGTCTGCCACTGCCTGTCCCTTCACATCTTTTTATGGTAGGAATTGTATCTCATATTGGGAGAGCAATATGACCCATTTCGCTAATCGTCCATTCAGCGATGATGCCTTCTTCATAAACAATCTTGAAGGATTGAATTTTGATATGACATGTATGATTTGGCCCACCAAGAGTGTCGTGTCTTCTGGACAGCGAATACCAATGCGAGGCATTCTTTTTTGATCGGGTAGTATCTATGTTCAGCTCCGATCATGATTCTACTCAGATAGTAGATTGCTTGCTCATGCCCTTAATCATTATTCTAAGCTAGTAAAACTCCTAAAGAATAATCCATAGCTCAAACATATATCAGAAAAGGTTTTTCTGACACCGAAACTGTAAGGACAGGTGGATGCGTGAGGTACCGCTTGATTTCCTCGAACGCTTGTTGGCAAGCATCATCTCGGATGAATGAGACACCCTTCTTCATTAATTTGGTGAAGGGCTGGCCTCGCCCTGAAAGGTTAGCGATAAACCTCCAAATGTAGGCTAGTCGCTCTTGCAATTCTCTTAGCTCTCTAAGATTCCTTGGAGGTTGCATCTCCTAGATGGCGCGGACTTTCTCTGGGTCGAGGTTGATTACTTTGGATGTCATGACAAACTCATGGAATTTACCGTTGGCTACCTCCAGGAAGGATTTGATTGGATTCATCTTCAATTGATGCGCCCGCATGATATTGAGTACTGTCTTCAGATCTGCTATGTGATCACCTTTGACACGATCTTTCACTGCAATATCGTATACGTAGCATTTCACTGTTTTGCGTATATGCTCACAGAAGATTGTATTCATAGCACTCTGATATGTCGCCTCCGCATTCTTCAATCTGAAGGATATCACAGTATAGCAATACACCCCTAGTGGTGTCCTAAAGGATGTATGCTTCTCATCGTCAAGGTATATCTTAATTTGATTGTATCCAGAGAATCCATCCATGAAAGACATTCATTCAAACCCACACGTGTTGTCGATCATGACATCCTGAGTGGATGAGGGAACTCACCCTTAGAACAAGCTTCATTTAGATCACAGAAATCAATGCAAACTCAGATATTTTCATTCTTCTTAGTGACGGGGAGGATATTAGCTACCCAATCAGGGTGATGTTCTTCCCTGATGAAACTGAAGTCTATAAGCTTCTTGACCTACGATTGAATTGCTTCCCCATATTCTCTGGGTGAAACCATCGTTGTTGTTTGATCGGGGGAAAATCGTGCACAAAAAGTGTTATTTTGAAAAGTGTGTGTGCTTTGGCTTTCTCGATACTTCCTTTATAGCATAAAGGCTAAAATGGGTCAAATCCACTAGGATGGGAGGTGATAGAAGCTTTCAGGGTATGTTCACGTGTGTGTGTGTGTGTGTGAGTTAAAATTTCTTCAACATTTTAAAGAATCAAAAGAAAAGAAAACAAAGAATGAAAAGAGAAGAGTACCGTGGAAATAAAGAAGTGGGAAACATAGAAGAGAAGTTGTGTTTTTACGTTTTTAAAACAAATAGAAAGAAAAGATAAAAAAGAGATACAAGAAAACTCATGACTACTAACTACTAATGGCTCCACTAACATGCTAACCTCTTAATGATAGTTGCCTCACATATATCATTGGTCATTACTAGTCCTTAGTTCAAGAGCTTTACAAAGCATGGCCCATAAGATCACTTTCACATCCAAACTCAACAAACAAGTGCAAGCTACACTTAAACCATCAAAATTAACTAGGGCAAGCATGGAATAAAGTAATGTTAGCTTATTAGAGAGTTAGATGCTAGTGTGTTAGATTCCATCATCATGAGCCATCAATAGCTCTTGCAAGAGCAAGGCCAAGTAGAGGCTATTAGATTCATGTGCATTATCAAGTAAGGAGTTAGCAAGTTAGTGGTTAGTAGTTAGTTGTCATGAGAGAAAATTAGCTAAGTATGTAAAAGGAGTTAGAGAGAAGAAAATAATGAGAGATAAAGAGAGAACCTTTCGTAGAGTGTCACCCTCCATTACAAGCACTCTTGCTTTCATCCTGTATACTAATCTCTTCCCTATTACATGATTTACAAGAAATGAAAAATACAAAAGAGAATGAAGAAGAACAACTAACCTAAACTAAAGAAAGAAAACTACCTTAAAAACTCTCTTTTCTGAAAATCTACTCAACAATGTGTATTTATAGGCAAAAGGCCCTCAAGGGAGGCTGTAAGGAGTCGTGTGTCAAAGCTCGACACACGACTCCACAGCAAGGCCGCGAAAATGCGTTTCCGTGGCCATACTGTGGCCAAAGGCGCAGTGCCCGAGCGTGGGTTTTGTATTAGGGGTATGGGCAGTGTATTGACTTCTAATTTCTTATTTTCTGCTCCCAAAATTAGTAGATTGGGCTTCAAAGGTTTGAGCTTCTTTTAGGCTTTAAAATTCCCTAAATAAATGAGAGTTTTGAGCTTCTTCTTCACCTCATGTCATGGACCTAGAAACACACAAGAAAGTCATTATTTAGCAGAATTTTATATAAAATAAGCGTGAAAATATGATATGAAATATGCAAATATAGAGACCAATCACACCCCTATACTTATCTTCTGCTCATCTCGAGCAAAACGAAAAACTAATTAAGGAAATTATTATATGTAACACCCCATCCTCGGTATACGTGCACAGTTACGTATCCTGATTTTTGGTGCATTTTATTATTATTATTTTATTTTATTTTATTTTCTGCTATTTAAATACTTACTCATATAGCAGTACTGCATGATTTGATCTGTTTGGTATTCAGATTTGACTAATTTTAGTTTCAAATATTATTTTTTAATATTCTAGATTTTTCATGATTTTCTGAAATTTTTCGGATTTAAATTGTAAATCTTCAAAACCGGTGTCGGCCAGTATCACTGGTTGATTCCAGGAATTTTAATTTACAATTGGAATCAAAATTTTAGATTCCGCTTTCACATTCCTTCTTAAAATTATATTTTCTTCCTTCAGGCATTTTCTGGGATTTTTCAGATTTTATCAAAAATCCAGCCTACCCGGTGTAGACACCGTTCATAGTGGATTCCAGGATTTTTATTTTGAAAATGGAATTGAATTTCTAAAAACCGATTTCACTAAAAATCTTAAAATAATATTTCTTATTTTGAGAATTTTTGGGAGACTTTTTGAGATATTTTATTTTTTGGGCTTTTCTGGGATTTCCGGTGTTTTTCTCAGATACCAGAGTTTATCCAGATATTCCACTTTTCTCTTTTTCCATTTTTTTCTCTCTCCTTCCTCAGACGCGAGTTTCGCCAACTGGACTCTGCAATTAATGCGGAGATCCTCCCCTTGCTGCATTAAAAGCTTATGGGCTAAATCAACTCAAGTCCAGTCACCCACGCTTTTTCGTCCTATTCTACCAACGTAATCTTGTTTTTCTTGAACGCAGGTTTGTTTACTGCGTCCAGCAACAGCTAGACGCAGCCTTGTGTGGTGGGACGCGGCCAAATTGGCATGAAACGCAGGTTTCATTGAGTGGAGGGCAAACTTGTTATAATCTAAACTTACCTTTTATATATAACTCCCCCCACTCCTTCTCTCTCTTCACTTTTTTCACTTCTTCTTCCTTTTCCACTTCCTGTGAACATCAACAGCAGCCCAAAGCTCCCTTTGGCCACCATTACCACCACTCACCCTCTCCATATTCTCCACCACAAATTCCTCCACTTCATTCTCCTCCATCTCCTCCTCCATTTTCACCAACAAACACCATCTTCCTCAACCTCTTTCACCAAGAAAACCTCAAAGAACCCATCTTCACCAAAAAGCTTCACCACCATCTCCACCACCACCTGCACCACCGTAGCCTCCACCAAGCATACTACCTTCACCTCCTCGTCAACCTCTTTCTAACGGGCTATACATTCGTCCCCCGCAACAACGTTTGCGAGATCCCGTTTTGAAATGGTGAACTAGACTTGCACCTCCATCTTCTCCAAACTACCACAACCCCTCTCCTTCAACTTGTGAAGACCGGCCACTCCTTTTGGATTGGGGCCGCGTTCTTCTCTGTTGGCAAGACTCTGGACCGGTACCCTCCTTTTGGATTGGGACCGCGTTTCTCTGCGTCGGACGCATTTTAGGCGAGTAATTCTACTCGCCAAGACTTGCATATTTCTTTCATATTTGTAAACAAACGCAACCCTCAAGAACCAATTCTGTTATCTGTTTTGAACCCTATTAGTCGACTTGACCTAATCATAAGTCGACTCGTTTCTGAAAACGCAACTTCACTAGTCGACTATGTTTTCCCACTAGTCGGCTAACTTTCCTTTGAAAACGCAGCTCTTTGAGACGCACCCTTTATTAGTCGACTTGATGTTTTCCCTAGTCGACTAACTTCCCTTCTGAAGACGCGGCCCTTGAGACGCGGACTTTATCAGTCGACTAACTATTATTTCCCAGTCGACTAACGCAGCTCCCTGAAACGCAGCTCTTTTGAAACGCAGCTCTTTTGAAACGCAGCCTTCCCTAGTCGACTAACCCTATTTCCTAGTCGACTAACTCTTTCATAAGTCGACTACTTATGCTCTCTAGTCGACTAATCTTGACTATTTGCTATGGTTAATTACTTCTTGATTTTGGACATCATATTTGGATCATGTTGTATATATTGCTAATTACTAGACTTGTTACTTGGTAAATATCACCTCTTATCATGCTATCTATCAACACAAGGCATGATACACATGACTCTCATAATTATCACGATAACGGGAATGATAACCGGACTTTATGATTTACCAATTTGATTTACATGATAGTACAAATTGTACTCCTGATACTCCTGTTTTTTACAATATTCCTGACTTGCTCCTGTTCATTCCCGAAACCTGATAATTATCTAAAGAATTCATAAAATAAGACAACTTGCATCGGGTCGGGGGAAATACGCGGCTATCAATATATGTTCGTGTTTACAGTGGCATTAGGTATGTTGTGCAACTAAATTTCCGGTCTGACCTGTGGGCCTCCAGGCGACCGAGGGGAGTGCTGGCTCCCTCCTTCTTGGTACCATCATGATAAGGGCATACATAAGTCCCACCTGTTAGCCTTGCGGCAGGTTCCGTCCACCAAGCAACGGAACATCCTGGGCCGTGGTCCCGGGTATGCACGGGACCCACTGTAATCATAGTTCGTTGATACTCCCGCTGGTTTCCAATAACAATCTTGCTTTACTTGGATGTGGATCTATGTGTGCTGGGACGCTAGTTCACATAGCTAGATATCAGGGTAAGACGAGTAATAATAATAATAAAAGACGCTAACTGTGGGTGTTGTATGCGCTTGGATTACGGTGACATGAGATAAAGGTATATAGATAAGGGTTTCCTTGTTTGGATTATTCCCTCGAGGTACTAGTCTCATGAGGCCGTAACTTAAGCTTATACAATGCCTTCCCGTTATGACGTGTTGTGTTTCCTTTACTTGCTGGCTGATTATTCATAATATTGTATCAACTCTCATACTCTTATTCCTTATGCCACTCGGCTGTAACCTGATCATTTGTTTGGGAGGTCCTGACTCCCTTGAATTTGTATGTTCAGGTTCCGGACCTTGGATTGAGGTGGAGCCTTCTGTGGAAGATCAAGCTTTCCTTTCTGAGCAGGCTGACTAGTCTCGGTTTCTGTTGTGCCAGACTCTCCTTTTCAGCTCGCGGGACCTTCCTTCAGCTCGTGAGCATCTTGTAATCATATTGTAAATCGTACTTTTGTGCTTGGCTGTGATATATGATGCATGTGATATGTAATAGTATGTCACATCCTGTGATAACCTTGTACTTTGTACTTCTTATGTTGGCATATGAATGGACGCTACGTTTGTCGTACTCTGATTCTTGCTTGTACTGATGCTTAGCGTATATACGTGAGGGTACTTCTGACCTGCGTATGTACGTCGCAGTGACGTCCCGGTACCCGTGGGATCAGGGCGTTATAGGTTGGTACCAGAGTCTAGGCTCTCACACCTATAGTACAATCAAGTAGCAAATGGAATTTGCCATTGCCAACTACAATGTACAAAGTTATCTAGTCCTTCTTGATTCCTTTCTTTGTGTCCTAAAATCCTTTCATCTTTCCAGTTTCCAGTCTCCCTTTTTACCAACATAAGTATGGATAGAAGGACGAGTCGTAACAACTCCGGACAAGCATCAAATGGACCCGCGGGAGAGAATGCTGATATTCTTAGGGTTATCCAGAATATGGTGGAGAATCAACGAAGGCAGACCGAACTCCTCCGGCAAGGATGGATAGCAGCTCCTCAAGAACGGAGGCCAGGCAACGTGTCAGACTTCAGGCGGTTGCAGCCGGCAATATTTACGGGGGAAGAAAGACCGCTAGATGCCGAGCAGTGGCTAATTGACACAACAGATCTCTTGAAGGCAGCCCGGATCCCAGAAGAAGATAAGGTGGAAGTCGCCAAGATCCAATTAAAGGACGTGGCTAGAAACTGGTGGTTAGCTGAAGAAGCGAGACTGGACAGACCCATCACTTGGGACCAGTTCTCTAAGAGCTTTTATGATAGATTCTTCCCTACCACAGCTCAGAAGGAGATGGAAGAACAATTCATCCGACTTCAACAATGGAACCGGTCTGTTGACGAATATGCTGCTGAGTTCTTAAGGCTGAGTCGCTTCGCTCCGTATATGATAGCTGACGAGGAGAAACGGGCAAGCAGATTTCAGCAGGGCTTACGATTGGATATCCAAGTCCTTTTGATTCCCCAGCAGCTGAAAACATATTCCCAGGTCCTCACTGTAGCTCGGGAAGTAGAGCGAGGATTGGAGAAAAAGAATCTTGATCAGATGAGGAAACAGGCCATGAAGAGGCCATTCCAACAACTGGGCAGAGGAGGTCCAGTCAGAGCTGTAAGGGCCCCAATGGTTAGAAGACCATATCGACCAGCCCCTCCTCAGACAACTCAAATAGTTCCTGTTTGTAATTATTGCCAGAGGCCAGGTCACTTGCAAAAGGACTGTCGCAGGGCTAATGGGTTGTGCCTGGCATGTGGATCTGGTGATCACACAATAGAAGGCTGTCCCCTTAAGAGAACTGGGACGATGAATAGGACCCTACCGGCACTACCTGCACCTATGGGACAGAGGAACCCAGGACCGATGGTTGGAAGAACCCCTCTCCCTCCACAACAACAGGCTTTTCGCCCAGCTCCAAGGGGAGGAAGAACAACTGCAGGTCGTGGAAGAGGACGGGCCTACAACTTGACAGCGGAAGAGGCCCAAACTTCTGAAGAAGTGGTAACAGGTAAGATCATGGTGCACTCTAAACCTGTCTTAGCCCTCTTTGATTCTGGCGCTTCTCATTGTTACATATCAGATAGCTTCATTGCTTTGAACTCTATACCTGTTGAATATTTAGACCACCAGTGGCAGATTAGTACCGGTAATGGAGTAGTCATCTCTAATAAAATTTGTGTAGATTGCCCGGTGGAACTGTGTGACAGGACATTAACAGTGGATATGCTCGTACTAAATACTCAAGGGTACGACGTAATCTTAGGCATGACTTGGCTCAGCAAATACCATGCGGTTATTGATTGTCGAAACAAGAAAGTTATTTTCAGAATACCGCTTCAGCCTGAGTTCCAATTTGAAGGAGAACATAGACCTGCCAAGGGAAAAACACAAATGACTGCTGCTGAGATCCAGAAAAAGTGAGTACCAGTTTGGAATGAATTTCCAGAAGTATTTAAGGAGATCTCAGGACTTCCCCCCGATAGAGTGATTGAGTTCTCCATTGATATCATTCCGGGCACAGTTCCGATATCCAAAGCTCCATACAGAATGGCACCCACTGAGTTAGAAATTCTAAAGAAGCAGCTACAAGAATATTCTGACAAGGGATTGATTAGGCCAAGTGCTTCACCATGGGGAGCTCCAGTGCTCTTAGCAAACAAAAAGGACGGTGGTAAGCGGTTGTGTATAGACTACAGAGAGTTAAACAAGGTTACCATCAAGAATAAATATCCCTTACCAAGAATTGATGACCTTTTTGATCAACTTCATGGGGCCCGGGTGTTTTCAAAGTTGGATCTACAATCAGGTTATCACCAACTGAAAGTGAAGAAAGAAGATATTCCGAAGACAGCATTCCGAACTCTCTATGGTCATTACGAATTTCTAGTCATGCCCTTCGGAGTAACTAATGCCCCAGCTGTCTTTATGGATTTAATGAACCGAGTTTTCTCGTCATATTTGGACCAGTTTGTCGTGGTGTTCATCGATGATATCTTGATATATTCTAAGAACGACAGAGAGCATGCAGAACACTTGAAAATAGGGCTACAGATTCTCTGGCAGGAACAACTTTATGCAAGGGAAAGCAAGTGTGAGTTCTGGTTAGACCGTATAGCTTTCTTGGGTCACGTAGTTTCAGAAGAAGGAATTTCAGTTGACCCTAACAAGATTCAGGCAGTTAAAGATTGGCCAATCCCAAGGACAGTAACAGAAATTAAAAGCTTTCTTGGATTAGCTGGATATTACAGGAGATTTGTCCAAGACTTCTCCAAAATTGCAGCCCCATTAACAAAGCTCACCAGAAAAGGGGAAAGGTATCAATGGTCAGAGGAATGTACTGCAGCATTTGAACAATTGAAGGAAAGACTAATTTCAGCTCCAATCTTGAAGACCCCCTCGGGAACAGGAGGGATGGTTATATATAGTGATGCATCCGGAAAAGGCCTAGGATGTGTATTAATGCAGCATGGTCATGTCATAGCTTATGCATCAAGACAATTGAAACCACATGAGAGAAATTACCCAACCCATGACTTAGAACTGGCGGCGGTAATATTTGCATTGAAGATCTGGAGACACTACCTTCTGGGAGACAAAGTATTGATCTATACTGATCATAAGAGCCTTAAGTATATCTTCACACAGAAAGAATTAAACATGAGGCAAAGGCGGTGGCTGGAATTGATGGCCGACTATGACATAGACTTACAGTACCATCCCGGTAAAGACAATACGGTCCCAGATGCACTAAGCAGGAGACCAGAGAACAAAGTGTTATTACAACTTACTCAACAGAAAGAATTGCTTCGAGAAATCATAAAGTTGGACTTAATACTACTGCAAGGAGCTGATGAGTCAGGTCAACTAATGACCTTCCAAGTTCAACCAACACTGATGAGTGAAATCAAGGAAGCCCAAAAGGGAGACCCCAGACTACAGAAATTTAGGGCTCAAGTAGAAGCTGGATTGAGAACTGACCTCCGTATTCATTCAGACAACGCATTATATTTTGGTAACAGAATTTGTGTCCCCCAAGGAGAAGTCCGACAGAAAATTTTGGCAGAGGCACATAGTTCGGCCTATTCCATACACCCGGGAGGAAATAAAATGTATCAAGACTTGAGACAGAAGTTCTGGTGGAATGCCATGAAAAGGGAGATAGCCCAGCATGTGGCCAAGTGCTTAGTTTGCCAGCAGGTAAAGATAGAACACCAGAGAACAGCTAGACTTCTTCAGCCCTTGCCAATACCCGAGTGGAAGTGGGAACATATCACCATGGATTTTATCACAGCACTACCTCGCAGTCCTAAGGGTAATAATGCAGTATGGGTAATCATTGACCGCCTCACAAAAGCAGCTCACTTCCTACCTTTCAGAGTAGGTCAGTCAACAGAAGTTCTTGCAGAAAAATATATGAAAGAAATTGTTCGTCTACATGGAGTTCCAGTTAGTATCGTGTCAGATAGAGACACGAGATTCCGATCACATTTTTGGGAAAGTCTCCAAGAAAATTTAGGAACTCGTCTGAAATTCAGTACTTCATATCACCCCCAGACAGACGGACAATCGGAACGGACTATCCAGATCCTTGAAGACATGTTACGAGCCTGCATGATAGAATTTAGAGGGTCATGGGAAGACTATCTACATTTGGTAGAATTCTCTTATAATAACAGCTATCAGGCTAGTATCAAAATGGCCCCATTTGAGGCATTGTATGGCAGGAAATGCAGGTCACCGATATGTTGGGACGAAGTCGGCGAAAGAAGACTTATGGGACCAGACATTCTAGTTCAGACAACAGACAAAGTCCGAATTATCAGAGATCATCTCCGGGCAGCACAGAGCCGACAAAAGAGTTGGGCTGACACAAACAGAAGGCCATTGGAATTCAGAACCGGTGAGCATGTATTTTTAAAGATATCACCCACAAAAGGGGTAATCCGGTTCGGTACTCGTGGAAAACTTAGTCCGAGATACATCGGCCCATTCGAAATTTTGGATCGTGTGGGAGATGTGTCTTACCGATTGGCATTACCTCCATCTTTAGAAGGAGTACACAATGTATTCCATGTATCACAGTTGAGGAGGTATGTCAAGGATGAGAGTCACATTCTAGATCACTCCGAACTGGAACTACAGTCAGATTTGTCTTATAAAGAGCAACCGATGGCCATCCTGGACAAAAGTATCAAAACATTGAAGAATAAGGCAATACCATTAGTATTGGTTTCTTGGAATAGGCATGTGCCAGGAGAAGCCACATGGGAACGAGAGGACGTTATTCGTGAGCGTTACCCTCAACTATTTACAACTTAGTTGGTAAAATCCTTTCTTCCTATTCTTCTCTACCGTCATCTTCCCCTTCTTGAAATTTCGAGGACGAAATTTTTTGTAAGGTGGATAGGATGTAACACCCCATCCTCGGTATACGTGCACAGTTACGTATCCTGATTTTTGGTGCATTTTATTATTATTATTTTATTTTATTTTATTTTCTGCTATTTAAATACTTACTCATATAGCAGTACTGCATGATTTGATCTGTTTGGTATTCAGATTTGACTAATTTTAGTTTCAAATATTATTTTTTAATATTCTAGATTTTTCATGATTTTCTGGAATTTTTCGGATTTAAATTGTAAATCTTCAAAACCGGTGTCGGCCAGTATCACTGGTTGATTCCAGGAATTTTAATTCACAATTGGAATCAAAATTTTGGATTCCGCTTTCACATTCCTTCTTAAAATTATATTTTCTTCCTTCAGGCATTTTCTGGGATTTTTCAGATTTTATCAAAAATCCAGCCTACCCGGTGTAGACACCGTTCATAGTGGATTCCAGGATTTTTATTTTGAAAATGAAATTGAATTTCTAAAAATCGATTTCACTAAAAATCTTAAAATAATATTTCTTATTTTTGAGAATTTTTGGGAGACTTTTTGAGATATTTTATTTTTGGGCTTTTCTGGGATTTCCGGTGTTTTTCTCAGATACCAGAGTTTATCCAGATATTCCACTTTTCTCTTTTTCCATTTTTTTTCTCTCTCCTTCCTCAGACGCGAGTTTCACCAACTGGACTCTGCAATTAATGCGGAGATCCTCCCCTTGCTGCATTAAAAGCTTATGGGCTAAATCAACTCAAGTCCAGTCACCCACGCTTTTTCGTCCTATTCTACCAACGTAATCTTGTTTTTCTTGAACGCAGGTTTGTTTACTGCGTCCAGCAACAGCTAGACGCAGCCTTGTGTGGTGGGACGCGGCCAAATTGGCATGAAACGCAGGTTTCATTGAGTGGAGGGCAAACTTGTTATAATCTAAACTTACCTTTTATATATAACTCCCCCCACTCCTTCTCTCTCTTCACTTTTTTCACTTCTTCTTCCTTTTCCACTTCCTGTGAACATCAACAGCAGCCCAAAGCTCCCTTTGGCCACCATTACCACCACTCACCCTCTCCATATTCTCCACCACAAATTCCTCCACTTCATTCTCCTCCATCTCCTCCTCCATTTTCACCAACAAACACCATCTTCCTCAACCTCTTTCACCAAGAAAACCTCAAAGAACCCATCTTCACCAAAAAGCTTCACCACCATCTCCACCACCACCTGCACCACCGTAGCCTCCACCAAGCATACCACCTTCACCTCCTCGTCAACCTCTTTCTAACGGGCTATACATTCGTCCCCCGCAACAACGTTTGCGAGATCCCGTTTTGAAATGGTGAACTAGACTTGCACCTCCATCTTCTCCAAACTACCACAACCCTCTCCTTCAACTTGTGAAGACCGGCCACTCCTTTTGGATTGGGGCCGCGTTCTTCTCTGTTGGCAAGACTCTGGACCGGTACCCTCCTTTTGGATTGGGACCGCGTTTCTCTGCGTCGGACGCATTTTAGGCGAGTAATTCTACTCGTCAAGACTTGCATATTTCTTTCATATTTGTAAACAAACGCAACCCTCAAGAACCAATTCTGTTATCTGTTTTGAACCCTATTAGTCGACTTGACCTAATCATAAGTCGACTCGTTTCTGAAAACGCAACTTCACTAGTCGACTATGTTTTCCCACTAGTCAGCTAACTTTCCTTTGAAAACGCAGCTCTTTGAGACGCACCCTTTATTAGTCGACTTGATGTTTTCCCTAGTCGACTAACTTCCCTTCTGAAGACGCGGCCCTTGAGACGCGGACTTTATCAGTCGACTAACTATTATTTCCCAGTCGACTAACGCAGCTCCCTGAAACGCAGCTCTTTTGAAACGCAGCTCTTTTGAAACGCAGCCTTCCCTAGTCGACTAACCCTATTTCCTAGTCGACTAACTCTTTCATAAGTCGACTACTTATGCTCTCTAGTCGACTAATCTTGACTATTTGCTATGGTTAATTACTTCTTGATTTTGGACATCATATTTGGATCATGTTGTATATATTGCTAATTACTAGACTTGTTACTTGGTAAATATCACCTCTTATCATGCTATCTATCAACACAAGGCATGATACACATGACTCTCATAATTATCACGATAACGGGAATGATAACCGGACTTTATGATTTACCAATTTGATTTACATGATAGTACAAATTGTACTCCTGATACTCCTGTTTTTTACAATATTCCTGACTTGCTCCTGTTCATTCCCGAAACCTGATAATTATCTAAAGAATTCATAAAATAAGACAACTTGCATCGGGTCGGGGGAAATACGCGGCTATCAATATATGTTCGTGTTTACAGTGGCATTAGGTATGTTGTGCAACTAAATTTCCGGTCTGACCTGTGGGCCTCCAGGCGACCGAGGGGAGTGCTGGCTCCCTCCTTCTTGGTACCATCATGATAAGGGCATACATAAGTCCCTCATGTTAGCCTTGCGGCAGGTTCCGTCCACCAAGCAACGGAACATCCTGGGCCGTGGTCCCGGGTATGCACGGGACCCACTGTAATCATAGTTCGTTGATACTCCCGCTGGTTTCCAATAACAATCTTGCTTTACTTGGATGTGGATCTATGTGTGCTGGGACGCTAGTTCACATAGCTAGATATCAGGGTAAGACGAGTAATAATAATAATAAAAGACGCTAACTGTAGGTGTTGTATGCGCATGGATTACGGTGACATGAGATAAAGGTATATAGATAAGGGTTTCCTTGTTTGGATTATTCCCTCGAGGTACTAGTCTCATGAGGCCGTAACTTAAGCTTATACAATGCCTTCCCGTTATGACGTGTTGTGTTTCCTTTACTTGCTGGCTGATTATTCATAATACTGTATCAACTCTCATACTCTTATTCCTTATGCCACTCGGCTGTAACCTGATCATTTGTTTGGGAGGTCCTGACTCCCTTGAATTTGTATGTTCAGGTTCCGGACCTTGGATTGAGGTGGAGCCTTCTGTGGAAGATCAAGCTTTCCTTTCCGAGCAGGCTGACTAGTCTCGATTTCTGTTGTGCCAGACTCTCCTTTTCAGCTCGCGGGACCTTCCTTCAGCTCGTGAGCATCTTGTAATCATATTGTAAATCGTACTTTTGTGCTTGGCTGTGATATATGATGCATGTGATATGTAATAGTATGTCACATCCTGTGATAACCTTGTACTTTGTACTTCTTATGTTGGCATATGAATGGACGCTACGTTTGTCGTACTCTGATTCTTACTTGTACTGATGCTTAGCGTATATACGTGAGGGTACTTCTGACCTGCGTATGTACGTCGCAGTGACGTCCCGGTACCCGTGGGATCGGGGCGTTACATTATATCACTTTCGCAGATGACGCGATTGCACTTAGCTTGTATAACAAGCCGTTAAACCTTTAAGTTTCCCCTAAAGGAGGAGTTTTGTCCCCTGAGGGTTTTCAGCGAATTACACCCATAAAATAGAAATGTTAGTATTTTAAAAATACATTTTGAAATAGAGAAAAGTGTTAAAATATCTTTTGCGAAAATTTAAGTGATCTAAGTCATACGTTAACTAAAAATTATTCTTCCTTAAACTAAGACTAAATGTAAAATCTTGTTATAAATTAAATGTAAGAATTTAAAATTGAATTGATTCTTTGATCTTTCATAAAAACTCTTAAAAAATATGCACTTGTGAGCTGTGAAGATTTTTGGGACATCGACTCTGACTTTCATGCCATTTATTTATATCAAATTTTTTTTCTTCCCTTAGTTTTTTAGGCTTCTAGCTTACCCGGGTAGTGAGCCTTTAGCCGGTTACTCCCAAACCAGATGATTTTAGGGAACCAGATGAGAAAATACCCCTCAGGCTTAAGGACTCGAGTAAACAAGGTCACAAAACTAAAAGAGATTATTTTGTTTCTGTTCACCATTTTAGGCATGAATAATCATGCTTCCTGAGGCATAACTACCCAGCTTCAATAAGTGATTTTTATTATCATCATTTTTTCTATATAAATTTTTTTATATGGCATATTCAGTCTTTGTTTCAATCCCAAATAAATTGTGTAAGTGTGAAGTGCATATATCTAAGGCAAAAAATTTGAGATCAATTATCTTTTCAATCTTACTTTCTTATCCTAAAATTTAAACAAGATCTATTATTTTGACTCGGTTTAAGAATTCATAATTTTAGGTCTTTTAGTTTCGTAGATTTTTTTAACTTTCTTAAAAATAAACCAAAGCTATTTCTCTTGTTTTAAAAAATTTTGTAAAAAAAAAAATAAAAGAGTTTCTATATAAAAGAAAAATCTAATTTTTTTTTAAAAATAAGTGTAAAAGAAAGAAAGTTTAGAATAACCTACGTTAGTAAACCCACCCCCCACCCCCCCCACACTTATCTCATTCATTATCCTCAATGCATCGTGAATATGTATATGCATGAAACAAATGAAAAGGGAAGGAAAATTACCTCATGGTGGTTGTTCCGGTGGTGGTCTGATTGGTCCACGAGTTGCAGCCCAATACAAATTGTGTGGAGCTCGCAGGAACCCAACAGTAACCTCTATAATAACCCACAATTATGATGTATATACGGATGATTTTTATTAGGAATTTTATCCTATCTAATTTCTAAATTTTTACAATAATTTAAGAATCATTATTATTAACAACTTTTTCCGAGAATGGAGCGTGAAATGATAAAATGACGGATTTGGACTCAGGAAGGACAGGAGCTAATACCGACTCTGAAAATTAACTAAAATTAAGTAAAAGTTATAGAATCAAAATTTGTTCAGGAAGTGGGTCCAAACCCAAGAATTATTGTTCACACACTTTCCCTATTAACGGAATGTGATCGTAAATTATTGGTGATTCAATTTCATAGTGTACTGGTATAGGATTCAATGTTAACTCTAGAATATTAAAAAAATCTGATAAAGATACCGGAGTCATTATTCAATTAAAAAGTGAAATGAAATTACCAACTTGTGGATCAGGATCACATTCTTACTCAAGTTCAATTTCAGTAAAAGGATAACTTGCCAAAATTTCAAGATGGTTCTTAAAATTTTGAGCAAGTTCAAATGAATGTAATGAAATTGAATCTTGATTTTCATCTACAGAAGGAATGTGAATGGGTTAAATGATCGAAACAAGTTCAGAAATTATGAGAATCAAAACTAGCTCAAGAATGTTACTTAATTTAGGTAACACCACAAGAATCGATATTGATTCAAAGATTGGACTCGAATCGCTAAATTGAAGCTCATGTTCACATTCATCTTCAAGTTAAATTTCAAGAAATGGATAACTTGTCAAAATATCAAGAAATTGATTTGGTCAAGTTCATGTTGGTATGATGAAATTGAAACTTGATTTCCAAAATGACATGATTCTTGAGTCATATGAAAATTTGGCGGACATTAAAAGTCAACCATATTTTGAATTAGTTGCTCGGACTCTTGCACGAATTTCATAGTTTTTTTCAACAATGATTTTTCTTTTAGTGATTCTGCAAAAGAACTATATGAATTTTGGAAATTCTGTGGATATGATGAGGCCGTCATGATTTCAAATTATTTTTGGGCCTCTAACATGGCTTCCATACTCTTTTGCAACTCTGTTTTTTCTTCAATTAGTGGTTCTGAAAAAGGAGTATGTGAAGTAAAATGTGAGAAAAAACATGATGGACAAGGTGGTTGATAATTTAACTCAGGGGTGGTGAATCCCCACTGACTCTGTAAAGAGTAGAAATTATTTTGAAAATCTTGGTCATAGGATTGGGAATATGGGTCATATTGAGTCCGATAAACCCAATTCAGCCTATATGATTGGTTCACATTTTTTATAGCCAGGTTGGAATTATCTGAGTCAAATGAGGTCAGAGTGAAATATGGATTCATATTAGGATTGAAAAATTGTTGTTGTTGGAATCCATTTCACAATTTACACAAAAAAAAAGAAAAAAACAAACTAATAAAGAAAAAGAAAAAGAAAACAAGCTTATACTAGGGTTTACTTAGACCTAAATGACTCCTAACTGGTTAGACTATCCACGGGGGGTACCTTATAGAAATCAAACCACAAGTTAATCGGCCAGGTAGAGGGCAAGATCAGTAGAAGGTATCCGCGCCGGAGCAACGGGCCTAATTATGCCAAACCACTGTTCTTCGAAGTTTCGCCTTTCAATCCCCAACTTTGAATACCGATTTGACAAGAATTAAACTCTAACAACTTTCCCCTTAGGTTAATCTCCTAAATGAGTCTGAGATGTCCTAGGGGCCAACGTCTAGCAAGTTTTATTAAAGCTTGGGTTGTGTGAGTGGGGAGGTAATTTTTGGGCTAAGGGAGGGGAATGACTTCACCCACCTTATCTTATATTGAGTTTTGCCCTTAATTTCAATTTGTACAAGTGTGCAATATAAATAAGAGTAAACACACAAAGCGAGTAAATCACACACGTGTTTTTCCTAACTATATACAATGCAATATCTACACCTCGGTACAGATCACAACAACAGAAGAACAAAATACAGTATATTAGAATGAAAATTGACACGTGCCTAGATGCAAATATCTAAAACGTTTTAAAATATCCAATTACTATATTTTAGTTCTTAAATTATTGTAGTGTATAGGTAAAAAAAACTAGCAGCAGAATATAGCAATATACAAAAATTTACCCAACCACACAAAAGCAAGTATGGACTTTTGCAATGCTAAAAATTTGACCTGCACACCAAAAACAAAAAAGAAAAGATAAAAAAGACGTGAGATTAAACCGTTCCCATCCCCGGTAATGGTGCCAAAATTTGATGGGAGAAAATTATGCACAAAAAGTGTTGTTTTGAAAAGTGTGTGCGCTTTCGCTTCCTCGATACTTTCTATTATAGCATAGAGGCTAAAACGGGTTGAATCCACAAGGACGGGAAGCGATAGAAGCTTTCACGGTATGTTCACATGTATGTTAAAATTTCTTCAACGTTTTAAAAAATCAAAAGAAAATAAAACAAAGAATGAAAAAGAAGAGTACGGTGGAAACAAAGAAGTGGGAAACATAGAAGAGAAGTTGTGTTTTTGCGTTTTTAAAACAAATAAAAAGAAAAGATAAAAAGAGATACAAGAAAACTCATGGCTATTAACTACTAATGGCTCCACTAACATGCTAACCTCTTAGTGAAAGTTGCCTCACATGTATCATTGGCCATCACTAGTCCTTGGTTCAAGAGCTTTACAAAGCATGGTTCATAAGATCACTTTCACATCCAAACTCAACAAACAAGTGCAAATTACAGTTAAAACATCAAAACAAACTAGAGCAAGCATGGAACAAAGTAATGTTAGCTTGTTAGAGAGTTAGATGTTAGAGTGTTAGAATCCATCATCATGAGCCATCAATGGCTCTTGCAAGAGTAAGAACAAGTAGAGGCTATTAGATTCATGTGGATTATCAAGTAAGGAGTTAACAAGTTAGTGGTTAGTAGTTAGTTGCCATAAGAGAAACTAAGCATGTAAAAGGAGTTAGAGAGAAGAAAACAATGAGAGATAAAGAGAGAATCTTTCATAGAGTGTCACCCTCCATTACAAGCACTCTTGCTTTCATCCTATGTACTACTCTCTTCCCTATTACATGATCTACAAGAAATGAAAAATACAAAAAAGGAAGAAGAAGAACAACTAACCTAAACTAAAGAATGAAAACTACCATAAAAAATCTTTTCTCTAGAAATCTACCCAACACTAGGTATTTATAGACAAAAGAGGACACCAGGGAGGTTGTACGGAATCGTGTGTCGAAGCTCGACGCATGACTCCACAGCATGGCCACATTTCCATACTGTGGCCAGAAGTGCAGCGCCAGGGCATAGGTCTTGTACTGGGAATATGGGCAGTGTATTGACTTCTGATTTCTTGTTTTCTACTCCCAAAATTTGCGGATTGGGCTTCAAAGGCTTGAGCTTCTTTTAGGCTTTAAAATTTTTCAAATAAATTAGAGTTTTGGGCTTCTTCTTCATCTTATATCATGGACCTAAAAACACACAAGAAAGTCATAATTTAGCAGAATTTTATATAGAATAAGTGTGAAAATATAGTCTAAAATATGCAAAATAGAGACCAATCACTGTTACTTGACTGGCTTTGCGGCCGGATTGATGTTGAGGCGATGCATGACCACCTGAGAATCAAGCCCAGGCATATCATCATAATTTCAAGAGAAAACTGAAAATCACCTAGAGGGGGGGTGAATAGGTGATGAAGCTAATCTAAGGGCAATTTAAGAATTTAAAGCTACAACAATCACCAATCTAGAATCACAAGATGAATGCAAGCAATTAAGTATGACAATGAATATGATGAGCAATTAATAAGTGCAAGCAAAGTAGAGTAAGGAGTGTAAGAACAAGAAAAGTAAACCAATCGCAAACACAAGGATATGTTATCGAGGTTCGAGCACCCAGCTCTACTCCCCGCCTTCCCCAGAAGGATTCCGACCACTTCCACTATCACAAAGAACAATTACAACCGGAGTACCCAACTCCACAATTACAATCACAAGAATCTCTGAGTAGTCACAAGACCACAAACTCTCTCTTTCAAAAATCTCTTCCCTTACAAAGGTCCTTAGAGAATAATGAGTAGAATTGAAGCTCTTTTGTGTGTAAGGAAAAGAAATTGAAATCAGAGAAAAACTTTTGAAAACCTTCAGAAAATTGAGAGAATTTAGCACAAAAACCAAGAACTTTTGAAAGCCTTAAACTTTTAAATTTTGTAGCAATAATTGTTGTAACAAATCTCTCCCCAAACACCCCTATTTATAGGAGAGGGCTAGGGTTTAGGGATAAAACATAATTACTGATGTTTAGGAGGTAATTAGATCAAAATATATCCTTAAACGAATTTTTAAACACAAAAGACAAAAATAAACAGCTCACTTAAAATCTGCCCGTTACTGTTCAACGGACACATCGGTCGACTGGGCCGGTCGACCGGTAGTTCAAAAATTCGACCGTTATAGGCTAGCGGTCGACCGACCCGGTCGACTGAGAAAACCTGTGAGCAAAAACAATATCTCGGTCGACCGCCCCGGTCGACTGGCAGACATGCACACTGATACGTGCATCTGCCAGAACTGCGGTCGACTGGTCCGGTCGACCGGACCAGACTGACACAGACTCGGTCGACTGTCCCGGTCGACCGGATCAGGTCAAAAATCATTTTTGGGAAAAGAAAATAAAGAGGATTTTGATTTTAACAAAAATACTTTTGAACAGGAAATAGAATTAAACATAAAGATGTATTTGTAGGCAAAAACTTGTATGCAAAATATTTTTGTATAATTTATAAGAAATTATTTTGGAATGAGCATGTGCGCAAAAACGTGTGTGATAGAGCTTCAAACCTATCCACTATTCTTTAACAAACTTCTAAACTATAAAACTAAAAATAAAGTATGCATAGCAATCTTCACAATCTTTGAGCCAAGCTATCCTTGCTAGAGCCTTCTTCTTCTATGATCCTTCCTTGATGTGCAATATGCCTTCATAGCTTTATGAACCTAGAAGTTGTTGCAATAGCAAGCAATGGCCTCCAAAATTGGTACAAACCTGAAACTCATCTTAACAAACTTATTAGTACCAAATAGCTCATATTTGGTTTGTCATCATCAAAACCAAAAACAAATGGAGAGTGTAACCTTTTGGGCCAACAATCTCCCCCTTTTTGATGATGACAAAACAAATAGGCTATAAACAAAAATATAGGGGAGGAGAAAACTCCCCCTCAAATTGTGCTATATAATTAAACTCAAAACAACTCAAAACACAAGAATTCATAGAAAACACAAAAACATGTTCTTGATATCAAATGAAACCAAATTGAAATAATACCAATAGAACACAAAATACAAGAGTTCTCAATTTCACAAAACTCATAAAATCAAAAACATATAAATTCATATGGAACCAAGACCAAATGAACTTATTTTTGTCCATGTAAACTTATTCTCCCCCCTTTTGTCATACATCAAAAAGGGTTATGAAAAACATGTCTATTCAATAATACAAACATTAAGTTCTCCACAAATAAACGAAAATCTAGCAAAATCAAGAGGTTTAGTGAAAATATCGGCTAGTTGTAAATCCGTGGAAACATAATCAATATCTATATCACCTTTCTCAAAATGATCTCTAAGAAAGTGATATCTAATCTCAATGTGCTTGGTCTTACTATGTTGATTTGCATTTTGGTCATGTGTATAGTACTAGTATTATCACAAAATATTTTTATATGATCAAAGTGCAAATCAAAATCAAGGAGAGTATGTTTCATCCAAAGGACTTGTGCACAACAAGCCCCCGCGGCAACATACTCCGCCTCGGCGGTTGAGAGAGCTACGGAATTTTGTTTCCTAGAGGACCATGAAACAAGACAATTACCAAGAAATTGACATGTCCCACTAGTACTCTTTCTATCTACTCTACAACCCGCATAGTCGGCATCCGAATAGCTAGTCATTGAAAAATCTCTAGTTTTCGGATACCAAAGACCCATTCCAATAGTGCCCTTAATATAACTAATGCGTTTTACCGCAATAAGATGAGACTCTTTAGGACACGATTGAAATCTAGCACAAAGACACACACTAAACATGATATCCGGCCTACTTGCCGTCAAATATAAAAGACTTCCTATCATGCTTCTATATAATTTAATATCAACATTTTTACCTTGTTCGTCCTTATCAAGCTTGGTTGTAGTTGCCATTGGAGTGTTGCAAGCCTTTGATCCTTCAAGCCCAAACTTCTTTACTAGCTCCTTTGCGTACTTGGCTTGGTTAATGAAGGTTCCGTCTTGCAATTGCTTGATTTGGAGTCCAAGGAAGAAATTGAGCTCACCCATTGAAGACATTTCAAATTCAAGTTGCATGACCTTCTCAAAATCCTTGCATAAAAGCTCATTAGTAGATCCAAAAATTAAATCATCAACATAAATTTGCACAATTAAAATATCATTATCAACATGCTTAGTAAAAAGAGTTGTGTCTACTTTGCCTTTAATAAAATCATTTGAAATGAGAAAACTAGAAAGCCTTTCATACCAAGCTCTTGGAGCTTGTTTCAATCCATACAAAGCTTTATCAAGTTTAAAACAAAATCGGGATGAACATGATCAATAAAACCGGGAGGTTGAGCAACATAAACTTCTTCATTAATAAAACCATTCAAAAATGCACTTTTCACATCCATTTGAAAAAGTTTAAAATTTTTAAAACATGCAAAAGCTAGTGTCATCCGTATGGCTTCAAGCCGTGCTACGGGTGCAAAGGTCTCCTCAAAGTCAATTCCCTCAACTTGAGTGTAACCTTTTGCCACTAACCTAGCTTTATTCCTAATGACATTTTCGGACTCATCCATCTTGTTTCTAAAGATCCACTTAGTACCAATTATTGGTCTATCGTGGGGCTTAGGAACAAGGTGCCAAACTTGGTTGCGCTCAAATTGATTGAGTTCCTCTTGCATGGCAAGCAACCAATATGGGTCCGTCTCGGCTTCGAGAATGCCTTTTGGTTCAAAATGAGAAATGAAAGCAAAGTTACCACATAGGTCATGGAGTTTGGAGCGCGTTGTGACTCCTTTAGATGCATCACCCAAGATGAGCTCCTTAGGATGATTTGTAGCGTATCTCCAAGCTTTAGGAAGCGGTTGAGTGCTTTCCTCCTTATCCTCTTGAACTTCACCTATAGATTCTTGCTTATCTTCTTGCGCGGGTGAGTCCTTCAAGGATAGTTTCTCCATGTTTTCACCTAATGGTTCAATCTCTACAACATTCTCAACAAACACATTAGATTCTTCAAATTTAACATGCATGGATTCTTCAATGGTAAGTGTAGATCTATTAAACACTCTATATGCTTTGCTAGTAGAAGAATATCCAACAAAGATAGCTTCATAAGCCTTAGCATCAAATTTACCCAAAATATCCTTAGTATTCAAAACAAAACACTTGCATCCAAAAACTTTGAAATATGCAACATTAGGTTTTCTAGAATGATACATTTCAAAAGAAGTTTTTGAAGATTTTTTGCATAAATAAATACGATTCGATATATAGCATGCGGTGTTTACGGCCTCGGCCCATAAATATTGAGGGAGGTCATACTCACTTATCATTGTCCTAGCCATCTCTTGAAGTGTTCTATTTTTCCTTTCTACAACTCCATTTTGTTGTGGAGTTCTAGGACAAGACATTTCATGCTTATTCCTTTTTCATCACAATAAGTCATGAAGAGTTGGTTAACAAACTCACCACCTCTATCACTCCTTATTTTCAAAATCGGAAAACCTTTTTCTTTTTCAACTCTTTTTCGAAAAATCTTAAAATGAGAAAAAGTTTGATCTTTATGTTACAAAAAGAAAACCCAAGTAAAACGGGAGAAATCATCAACCAAAACAAATGCAAATCTACTTCCATTTAAACTCTTAGTTTTAGTTGGTCCAAAAAGATCCATATGAATTAATTCTAAAGGCCTAGTTGACATGATATCCTTGATTGGTTTAAAGGAAGACTTGGTTTGTTTCCCAAGTTGGCACGCACTACAAATGCGGTCTTTCTCAAAATTCAAGCAAGGTATACCCTTCACCAATTCCTTTGAATTAATCCTAGAAATATGGTCAAAAGATGCATGTCCTAATCTTCTATGCCAAAGCCAAGAATTTTCATCAAAAGCATTCAAGCATTTAGTAGAACAATCTAAATTAAGCATGTCAATGATATAAACATTATTATCACGAAAACCGGTAAGAATACAATCATTAGATTTAACATCAAAAATCTTGCAAGAAGAATCATCAAAAACAACTTTAAGTCCACGGTCACAAAGTTGGCTAATGCTAAGCAAATTATGTTTCAAACCATCAACTAAAACAACATTCTCAATAATAGGAGATGCACCAATTTGAATGTTACCTATACCGATGATAGTTCCTTTGGAGTCATCCCCGAAGGTGACGGTGCCACCTTCCATGTACCTTGATAGGGTTGTGAAGTTGTTGATGTCCCATGTCATGTGTCTTGAACAACCACTATCAAGGTACCACCGCTCCCTACGTCTTGGAGCTTTGGTGTGTACCTACATCAAACAATTTAAGACTTGATTTTGGTACCCACATTTTCTTGTTAACTAGTACGAAATCCTTCAAGTAAGGAATAAAACAAAAATGAAATTCACATGATAATCATCACTCTAACCAATAAAGCATAACTCATGAGAAACAAAACATGAGCAATAGACATGAGTGTACAAATAATATGTGAAGATCATAATCATGAAAAATATTTCATTAAGCTCAATTATTCCTTAAAACATAATTCCATCAAAAACATGAATACATGAAACATGAAAAACTAAATTTTCATCTAAAATCAATTTCATTTCAAGGTATATGTATGAATTGTCAATACACTAATTATACATACATATCCCTAAACACAATTGAGTCCATATATATATATATTTGCATGAAAGGCAAATGACTCAAGGGGTATACATGTATATCTTAAAGTTTGGCAATACAAACATATACATGAAGTGAAACAAACAATCATAAGGCAAATTCAAAAATGAGAATACAAGTTTAATATGTATGAATCATCAAAACTAGACTATACTAGCACATCTAATGGGTTCAAATAAGCATTCAATTCCAACTATATATAGATTTATTTATAGCCCACTCTATGTACAAGAATATAACTAGTCTTAATGAAAACTAACACTTAAACATATATTCAAAACATGAAGCATCAAAAACACATATAAAAATCATCATGATAAAAGTCATCATGGAAAACTAAAACATGATTATTATGTGAATTCACATGTATTAGATTCATGATGTACATTATAACTTAAACATAAGTGAGAACACTAAGTATAGGATCATATAAGCATGTGTGTCTCAAATACTATACATGTATGTCAAGGATCTAATAAACATGGAATGAACATACTAATCCAATGACAATAAAAACATGCTATAAACTATGAACATGAAAAGCATGTAAACAATAAATGGGAGTAAAGGATTGTTACCAAAAACGAAGAAGCAACTCTCCTTGTCTCCAAAACATGGTGGTCATCTCCACCAACCCTTCCCTTAAAAGTGATGCATCCAATAGATTTCCTTTAAGTTCGGAACGCATCCACTCCAAGGTGTCATCACTCTCACGTCATGTGAGAGCCCACACCTACATCAAAAATAATAGGAGGGGTGGTCTTTGGTACCCATATCTTCTTGGGTCCATGGGGGTTAGTACCTTCTCTAACCCAAACAAAATTCTTTGCTAAATTAGGAGTATGTAATCTATCATAACAAGATTTAGCAAGGTGGCCCTTACGTCCACAATGTGTACATGAGTACACATGAGCATACATGTGTTGATGGTGTCCGTGTGGAGCATGTGTATGCCGTGATGGGTGTGCATGCATAAAGGATGGAACTTGTTTCTTTCGAACCAAGGTTTCCAACCGTGAGTGGTTCATGGCACATTGGCTCATAGTGGAGCCCAAACAATCCATTTTCTTCTTTAACAAATTTATATCATTTTCGAGCATAGAAGAAGTGGAACATGCAATGGGTGATTTAGGTGAAACTACCCTAGCATGGCAAACATGAGAATCAATCTTATTTTGCAAAACAATATTTTTCTCTAAGCAAACATTTAAATCATTGGAAATAGAAATGATTTTGTTTTTCAAAACAACATTCTCTTTTAAAACAAAATCAACTTTAGAAGATAAATTTTCATTTTTCTTCAAAAGAATTTCACAATCATTTTTAGACTTAAAAATTTATTTTCTTTTAAAGCAAGTTCCAATTGAGATCTCAATGAATCCCTTTCATTATAGACCTCAACCTTTTCTTGCAAAACACAATCAAGTCTAGCATGCAAACTTTTATTTTCTTTTTCAATATCTAGACTTTTCTTTTTCAAAATTTTATATTTTTCAATTAACTTTTCACAAACAATAGATAGTTCTTCATTCAAAACATGGGGATCAACGATATCATCACTTGAAGAACTAGCATCATAATCACTATCTAGGTGGGATTCCGAATGTACCTCAAGGGAGTCATTCCCTTGGACCATGAAGCATTGTGGATCGGATTCTCCACTAGATTCCTCTTCTTGAATTTGTACTTGAAGCTCGGAGGTGTTGGTGGTTTTCAATTTGTTCCACACTACAAAAGCGGAATCAAAGTTAGAAACACATAAAAGATAATCTTTAGATAAAGTGCTTCTAATGGCCTCTAGGGCTTGTGCATTGGCCCCTATATGATTGCAATCACCAAGATAACATCTCTTGGTGGCGGCAAGGAAAACATGCAAACCTAGGGTCTTTAGGTACATGGACATCTTATACTTCTAAACATCAATGTTGGAAGGGTCAAAGCTAGGAGGGGTCATGAAGTCCATGGTAAACTATATATGAATGTGCAAACAAACAAATGCAAATGAGATTAGCAAGCAAATGGATCTCACTCCTAGGATGTTAAGCCTAATATCAGGAGCACTAGCTCTAATACCAATTGAAAAACACCTAGAGGGGGGGTGAATAGGTGTAAGTGCTAATCTAATAAACTAAATGCAAACTAAGTGCGCTAAATGCGGAAGCTAATGCAAATTATGCACAAACTAATACAATACAACAAGTGTAGCCGAATTCCCCTTGCGAGGCTCTGGACTAACTCCCCTTGATTCCCCTTGAAATGGGTTGAGGTGCTATGTGAAGCTCTTGTTGGATGAGTATAAGTTAGGCACACACACACAAGCAATCCAAGCAATATAAAATACACACAATCAAGCCAAGCATATAAGAATGAATAGCAATATGAATAAATGCAAGGCAATATGAAATATGCACAACACAAGCAAATATGATATGATATGAATATGATGCTTTGCACAAATATAAAAGAGAGAGTTAGAGAGACAATGGATCAATACGCAAACACCAAGATATGTTTCGAGGTTCGAGCACCTTGCTCTACATCCCCGCCTACACCACCGTGTAGGATTTCCACTATCTCAACTCCCACCGAGGGAACCTCTACCGAAGAGGATTTCTTACAACTCTAGGAGTACCAAACTCCTCTCTCAAACAACAACCTCCTCACAACCGAGGGGTTAGGCCCGTAGCCAAACAACAACCAATCCACACACCTCTACCGAAGAGGCTCACAACCAACACTATCACCTCTACCTAAGAGGGATCCACAACACAATCACCCGATCACCTCTACCGAAGAGGGATTCACAAATATAAGGGTGTTTACAACTATGAGGTTTACAACAAACAACCTCAAACACTTCTCTTTCTTTTCTCTTATCTTTTTCCACAAAAACAAGATCCTAATAGTTTAGGATAGAAGATAGCTCAAGTGTGGAAACAAGTGTTTTTGGAAACAAGCAACAAAGAAAAATCTTTGGGAAAATACTTGCAATATGATAGAATTGAAGATCTAAGCAAAAATCCCAAAAACCTATTTTTCTTTGATTTTCCAAAAACCTAAAACAAATAAAGATGAGAAGTTTTTGCACTTAAAACTCTTTTGAAAACTCTTTTAAACACCTCAGAAAACTGGAAATTTTTCTCTTAGAAAACTTGGCCAAAATCCCCAAAGAGATGGGGTTTATATAGCCCCTATACAAAACTAGCCGTTAGGCTGAGTTGGCAGTCTGACAGACTGCCGGTCGACCGGTCCGGTCGACCGCCAACGGTCAAAAATGTGACCGTTGGGTAATAGCGGTCGACCGGCCCGGTCGACCGAAACATCCTGAGAGCAGAACTCTCATCTTGGTCGACCGGCCCGGTCGACCGTCCCAGAGACTCCAAAACGTGCACAGACTTGTGCACGTCGGTCGACCGTCCCGGTCGACCGGCCTATGGTGCGGTCGACCGGTCCGGTCGACCGACTTGGCCTGTCAGCCAGTCCTCAGTTCTGCACAGATACGGGATTTGAAAATAGGTCTTTTCACTCAATAAAAATCCCATAAATTCACAGTAAATCAAAAAAATAGTTTTAATCACAATAAAAACTGTTTTTCTAAAAATATGTTTTTCTAAAACTTGTTTTATCATTTTACTTTGATAACCAAACTTGTGATAAAAATTTCAAGACATATATCAATCATATCAATTCATTTTTGTGTCTTGCCAATTTTATCAAAAACAAAACTTGTATTTTATCAAACTAGAATTTTTCCAAAAACATGAATAGGATAGTCAAAATAAGTTTGTCTAGCAAGTTTAAAACATGTATGTATATCTAGAACATATCTAATATACATATGAATAAAGTAAACTTGTTTTGATCTATTATTCATGAAAACCAAAAACCAAATCATGAAATTTGTGTGTTGTGTGCACTTGAGCATATCAACTAAACTAAGCTTTACAAATATGAATCTAAAACACAAACTCTAAACTAGATACCTAAGTCTTCTTGTCGATCTTCTATCTTCAAGTAGACTCGGTCCAAACTCCGTGATTCTCCAAGTGCAAAGGTATGATCTTTAAGTTTTGGCACCGGAATCATCATGAATAGCTTCTAATCATCTTGTTGAAGCTAATCACCAACTAATATCCTGTTAATGATCTGAAACTTAGAAACACAAGAATATTAGTAAACATAACTACATGAGTTGATCATCATCAAAACTAGAGTGGAAGGCCATTGGGCCAACAATCTCCCCCTTTTTGATGATGACAAAACTCATGGAGTTATATATGCATGGATTAAAGTTAAGCTTCAAGGAAGCTCCCCCTTAACTCATGCATAGGGATAAACAATAAATATATGCAATGAATATTTAAACATGAAACATGCATATGCATAAACAATAAATGGTTCTAGATATCAAATGGAATATTCAAAACAAAATAAGCTCTAGATACCAATTACAAAGCAAACTCTATATATCAATTAAACTTAATATTCTTGAGATTAAAACATAATATATGCATATAAAACATAAATACTTCTCCCCCTTTTTGTCAATCATCAACAAAGGGGTAAACAATCAAAACCATAGATAAAATGAGAGGTAAAAATCTTTCTCCCCTTTCTGTCAATCAAAATAATACAAACAATGTTCTCCCCCTTTTTGTCTAAAACAAAAAACAAAATCAATAAGGGGTGACTACAAACATGATATCAATTAAAAATATGTCAATGAAGCATCTTGATACCAATAAACAAGAATCAATATATGTTATATGCTATATACATTCATGAAGAGGAAGACGCTAAGTTAGCTTCCCTACACATATGTATTACATGAAGAAGGGATGACAAGCCCTAACTCACATAACACATATTATGTAACGCATAAGAGGAGATGTGAAGCTCCCCCTACACACGTATATCATATAAAGAAGAGTTGTCAAGCTCCTCAATTTATAATATACTCAACATGAATCTATATGTAAGAGAGATGTTAAGCTCTCCTTGCATATAGGAAATACAAATCAAAACTTTGAATATTTTCTTTAAACAACATTTTGAGATACCAATTGTAATTAAACATAACAAATTACCAATTGTAAAACAACATAACAAATTTTGAATGTCTAAACACAAATTTTGATACCAATTGTAAGAATATATTTCATTTTGAAAAACATATAAACAAATTTGATGTTGATATCATATGTTCAAAATAACAACTTTTGATCATAAAGAGTGGGAGTACAAATACCAATTGAAATACAAAATCAAATTTTCTCCCCCTTTATGAGATACAAACTAAAGACATGCATAGTCTTGATAACAATTTAAAAGTAATCAATTTAAATAAAATTGAAACTCAAGCACTAGTATAAATACAAACATATATATGTATGAAAGATAGATACCAATAGAAATTGATATACTTGAAATTTAAAGCATACATACATACATACATAATAAACATATGAGTATACAAAAGGTCAAAATGATACCAATTGAAAGAGTTCAATGATACCAATTGACATAACAATAAGTTCAAGTGTATACATCATATTATCTACCACCCAATCATAATTCAAGTTTTAAAGATTTTCAATTTAGGGCATACATGAACATGATCTCCCATCCTACCGCCCTTGGATGGTAGGGGTTTTCAAAAATAGATTTGAAAATATAGCTTAGTTTGAAAATCACTACCAAATTTGAAGAACATCGCAATTAGTTAAATGGAAAACTTGTTAACTAGTACGAAATCCTTCAAGCAAGGAATAAAACAAAATGAAATTCACATGATAATCATCACTCTAACCAATAAAGCATAACTCATGAGAAACAAAACATGAGCAATAGACATGAGTGTACAAATAATATGTGAAGATCATAATCATGAAAAATATTTCATTAAGCTCAATTATTCCTTAAAACATAATTCCATCAAAAACATGAATACATGAAACATGAAAAACTAAATTTTCATCTAAAAATCAATTTCATTTCAAGGTATATGTATGAATTGTCAATACACTAATTATACATACATATCCCTAAACACAATTGAGTCCATATATATATATTTGCATGAAAGGCAAATGACTCAAGGGGTATACATGTATATCTTAAAGTTTGGCAATACAAACATATACATGAAGTGAAACAAACAATCATAAGGCAAATTCAAAAATGAGAATACAAGTTTAATATGTATGAATCATCAAAACTAGACTATACTAGCACATCTAATGGGTTCAAATAAGCATTCAATTCCAACTATATATAGATTTATTTGTAGCCCACTCTATGTACAAGTATATAACTAGTCTTAATGAAAACTAACACTTAAACATATATTCAAAACATGAAGCATCAAAAACACGTATAAAAATCATCATGATAAAAGTCATCATGGAAAACTAAAACATGATTATTATGTGAATTCACATGTATTAGATTCATGATGTACATTATAGCTTAAACATAAGTGAGAACACTAAGTATGGGATCATATAAGTGAAAAACACCTAGAGGGGGGGTGAATAGGTGTAAGTGCTAATCTAAGAAACTAAATGCAAACTAAGTGCGCTAAATGCGGAAGCTAATGCAAATTATGCACAAACTAATACAATACAACAAGTGTAGCCGAATTCCCCTTGCGAGGCTCTGGACTAACTCCCCTTGATTCCCCTTGAAATGGGTTGAGGTGCTATGTGAAGCTCTTGTTGGATGAGTATAAGTTAGGCACACACACACAAGCAATCCAAGCAATATGAAATGCACACAATCAAGCCAAGCATATAATAGATATGACAATAAGAAATGCAAGGCACAACACAAGCAATATATGATATGAATGAATCAATGCTCAACACAAGCAAGTATGATATGATGATGAGTATGATGCTTTGCACAATTATAAGAAAGAGAGTTAGAGAGACAATGAATCAAAACGCAAACACCAAGATTTGTTTCGAGGTTCGAGCACCTTGCTCTACATCCCCGCCTACACCACCGTGTAGGATTCCCAAT
Organism: Agave tequilana; assembly: GCA_038442645.1. Classification (NCBI taxonomy): domain Eukaryota; kingdom Viridiplantae; phylum Streptophyta; class Magnoliopsida; order Asparagales; family Asparagaceae; genus Agave; species Agave tequilana. The sequence goes on along the minus strand of JAVJIF010032515.1, from coordinate 151,904 downwards.
CCACTATAGGAGTACCAAACTCCTCTCTCAACCTTACAAAGCCACCGAGGCTATACAACCACAATCCACCTCTACCGAAGAGGGATACGGCCCGTAGCCAACTACAACAAACACCTCTACCTAAGAGGCTCACAAACCAATCACCCGATCACCTCTACCGAAGAGGGATACAACAAGAATAAGGGTGTACAACTTAGAGGTTACAAACAACAACCTCAAAACTCTCTCTTTCTTTCTTTTTCCACAAAACAAAGATCCTAATAGTTTAGGATAGAAGATATGGCTCAAGTGTGGAAACTAAGTGTTTTTGGAAACAAGCAACAAAGAAAAACTACTTGGGAAATCTCTTGTATATGATAGAAATAAAAGATCAAATCAAAATCCCAAAACCTAGTTCTCTTTGATTTTCCAAAAACCCAAAACAATAAAGATTAGAAGTTTAAAGCTCAAAAACTACTTTTTAAAACTCTTTTAAACACTTCAGAAACCAGGAATTTTTCCTCTTAAAAATCTTAGCCAAAACCCCAAGGAGATGGAGTTTATATAGGCCAAACAGAAAACTAGCCGTTAGAGCTGAGCTGGCAGCTCTGACAGGCGTCGGTCGACCGGCCCGGTCGACCGCCAACGGTCAGAAAAGTGACCGTTGGGCACTACCGGTCGACCGGCCCGGTCGACCGAAACATCCTGAGAGTTGAACTCTCAACTCGGTCGACCGGTCCGGTCGACCGACTACAATGTGTAGCCAGCGTGCACGTCTGTGCACATCGGTCGACCGACCCGGTCGACCGGCCACTTGGTGCGGTCGACCGGTCCGGTCGACCGAACTGGCCTGGCAGGACAGTGCAGAACAGCACAGATACGGGATTTGAAAATAGGTCTTTTCACTCAATAAAAATCCCATAAATTCACAGTAAATCTAAAAAATAGTTTTAATCACAATAAAAACTGTTTTTCTAAAAAATTGTTTTTCTAAAACTTGTTTTATCATTTTATGTTAAAACATAAACATGTGATAAAAATTTCAAGACAATATATCAACATATCAATTCATTTTAGAGTCTTGCAAATTTTATCAAAAACAAAACCTGTATTTTATCAAACTTGATTTTTCCAAAACATGAATAGGGATATCAAAATAAGTTTGTTTACCAAGTTAAAGCATGTATGTATAAATAGAAAACATCTACTATACATATACCATATGTATAAACTTGTTTTGATAAACTTTTCATGAAAACCAAAACTCAAACATAAAACGTGTGTGATTTGTGCACTTGAGCATATCAACTATACTAAGCTTTACAAATGGATCTAAAACTCTATCTAAATTAGGATACCTAAGTCTTCTTGACGATCTTCATCTTCAAGTAGACTTGCTCCAAAACTCCGTGATTCTCCAAGTGCAAAGGTATGATCTTTAAGCTTTGGCACCGGAATCACCATGATAAGCTTCTAATCATCTTGTTGAAGCTAATCACCAACTAATATCCTGTTAATGATCTGAAACTTAGAAACACAAGAATATTAGTAAACATAACTACATGAGTGTTGATCATCATCAAAACTAGAGTGGAAGGCCATTGGGCCAACAATCTCCCCCTTTTTGATGATGACAAAACTCATGGAGTTATATATACATGGATTAAAGATAAGCTTCAAGGAAGCTCCCCCTTAACTCATGCATAGGGATAAACAATAAATATATGCAATGAATATCAAACATGAAACATGCATATGCATAAACAATAAATGGTTCTAGATATCAAATGGAATATTCAAAACAAAATAAGCTCTAGATACCAATTACAAAGCAAACTCTATATCAAATAAACTTAATATTCTTGAGATTAAAACATAATATATGCATATAAAACATAAGCATGCATATAAAACACAAATACTTACTTCTCCCCCTTTTTGTCAATCATCAACAAAGGGGTAAACAATCAAAACCATAGATAAAATGAGGGGTAAAAATCTTTCTCCCCCTTTTTGTCAATCAAAATAATACAAATAATGTTCTCCCCCTTTTTGTCTAAAACAAAAAAATCAATAAGGGGTGACTACAAACATGATATCAATTAAAAAATATGTCAATGAAGCATCTTGATACCAATAAATAAGGATCAATATATGTTATATGCTATATACATTCATGAAGAGGAAGACGCTAAGTTAGCTTCCCTACACATATGCATTACATGAAGAAGGGATGACAAGCCCCAATTCACATAACACATATTATGTAATGCATAAGAGGAGATGTGAAGCTCCCCCTACACACGTATATCATATAAAGAAGAGTTGTCAAGCTTCTCAATTTATAATATACTCAACATGAATCTATATGTAAGAGAGATGTTAAGCTCTCCTTGCATATAGGAAATACAAATCAAAACTTTGAATATTTTCTTTAAACAAAATTTGGAAATACCAATTGTAATTAAACATAAGTCTTGAATTCTTAAACATGAATCTTGAAACCAAAACAAATTTTGAATTTCTTAAATATGATACCAATTGTAAATATTTTACCAATTGAAAAGATTTTTGATACCAATTGTAAGAATTGTTCATTTTTAAAACATATAAACAAATTTGATATCAACTTTTAATCATAAAGTTTGGGAGTACAAATACCAATTGAAATACAAAATCAAATTTTCTCCCCCTTTATGAAAAACAAACTAAAGACATGCATAGTCTTGATAACAATTTAAAAGTAATCAATTTAAACAAAATTGAAACTCAAGCACTAGCATAAACACAAACATATATATGTATGAAAGATAGATACCAATAGAAATTGATATACTTGGACTTTAAAGCATACATACATACAAAACATATATGAGTATACAAGAAGATCAAAATGATACCAATTGAAAGAGTTCAATGATACCAATTGACATAACAATAAGTTCAAGTGTATACATCATATTATCTACCACCCAATCATAATTCAAGTTTTAAAGATTTTCAATTTAGGGCATACATGAACATGATCTCCCATCCTACTGCCCTTGGAAAGGTAGGGGTTTTCAAAGATAGATTTGAAAATGTAGTTTTGTTTGAAAATCACTACCAAAATGAAGAACACCGCAACTAGTTAAATGGAAAACTTGTTAACTTAGCACGAAATCCTTCAAGCAAGAAATAAAACAAAATTGAAATTCACATGATAATCATCACTCTAACCAATAAAGCATAACTCATGAGAAACAAAACATAAGCAATAGATATGAGTGTACAAATAATATGTGAAGATCATAATCAAGAAAAATATTTCATTAAGCTCAATTATTCCTTAAAACATAATTCCATCAAAAACTATCTAATCTTCAAGGCATATGTATGTCTAATACAAACTAACGTATACATACATATCCAAAACATAACGAGTCCACAAAATATATGCATGAAGGCACGTGGCTCAAAAAGATGTATATGTATAAGATTAGTTTGAACTAGATGGACATATACATGAAGTTAAACATAAATACATGAAACATGAAAAAACTAAATTTTCATCACAACAAATTTCATTTCAAGGTATATGTATGAATTGTCAAACATGAAGTATACATACATATCCCTAAACACAATTGAGTCCAAATATAGATTTGCATGAAAGACAAATGACTCAAGGGGTATACATATATATCTTAAAGTTTGGCAATACAAACATATACATGAAGTGGAAACTCATAATCATAAAACAAATCAAAAATGGAATACAAGTTCAAAATGTATGAATCATCAAAACTAGACTATACTAGCACATCTAATGGGTTCAAATAAGCATTCAAGCTCAACATATATAGATTTATTTGTAGCCCACTCTATGTACAAGTATATAACTAGTCTTAATGAAAACAAACATCTAAACATATATTCAAAACATGAAGCATCAAAACAAATATAAAAGTCATCATGATAAAACTAAAACATGATTACTATGTAAATTCACATGTATTAGATTCATGATGTACATTATTAGCTTCAACGGACACATCGGTCGACTGGGCCGGTCGACTGGTAGTTCAAAAATTCGACCGTTATAGGCTAGCGGTCGACTGACCCGGTCGACTGAGAAAACCTGTGAGCAAAAACAATATCTCGGTCGACCGCCCCGGTCGACTGGCAGACATGCACACTGATACGTGCATCTGCCAGAACTGCGGTCGACTGGTCCGGTCGATCGGACCAGACTGACACAGACTCGGTCGACTGTCCCGGTCGCCCGGATCAGGTCAAAAATCATTTTTTGGAAAAGAAAATAAAGAGGATTTTGATTTTAACAAAAATACTTTTGAACAGGAAATAGAATTAAACATAAAGATGTATTTGTAGGCAAAAACTTGTATGCAAAATATTTTTGTATAATTTATAAGAAATTATTTTGGAATGAGCATGTGCGCAAAAACGTGTGTGATAGAGCTTCAAACCTATCCACTATTCTTTAACAAACTTCTAAACTATAAAACTAAAAATAAAGTATGCATAGCAATCTTCACAATCTTTGAGCCAAGCTATCCTTGCTAGAGCCTTCTTCTTCTATGATCCTTCCTTGATGTGCAATATGCCTTCATAGCTTTATGAACCTAGAAGTTGTTGCAATAGCAAGCAATGGCCTCCAAAATTGGTACAAACTTGAAACTCATCTTAACAAACTTATTAGTACCAAATAGCTCATATTTGGTTTGTCATCATCAAAACCAAAAACAAATGGAGAGTGTAACCTTTTGGGCCAACAAAAACATCTATATACTCTCACATGACACATATTAGATTTTCTTTCTCAGGAGGTAATAAGCTTTCGCTTATAAAGATGGGCTTAAAATTAGCCTCATCTCTCATATTAATCTGAGTTACCTTATCCGCCGTGGGTGGTTCACATTATTCAAAGCGAATATCTTAGAGAGTATTCAGGTGTTTGATCCAGGGATCTGTATCTGACTGGATCATTTTTTCATCTCCATCTTTCGGGTGGCTTGTTGAAACCATGTTTACCGAAAGGTCTTTGAAGATGTTGCCAACACTGACATCTGACTCCCACGATGACGTGCCTGACGAGTAGTTATGATATAATGACTCTTCAGACTCAGAGGCTGACAGGATTGGAGTTGACACATAGCCCAACCTCCTCTGAGTTCGGTGATAATAGTCAGGGGCTTTTCCTTTAGGAACGAAAGATCGAAGCAGTGTTCGCCTTCCTTTTCCAAAGTTCAAGCCAGGGCCACTTGTTAGGTCATATACCATGTTCTCTATCATTTTGAGTACATTTGGCTCGTAATGAGAGAATTAAGGGAGTTCAGTCTCGCTTTTTGAGTCTTCACGAATCATTGGTTTGGACTCGAATCTTCCAAAAAATATCAGTTTTTGACCTTTGCGTCTTGCTGGGACCTCGAAGAAGATTCCTTGCACATCATTGACATTTTGATATGCCATAAGAGATGATCTCACTGGTGCATGCAATGATGTCAGGGCATCTATTGCCAGCCATGAGTCATCATTTACATCAGTACTAGTATCTGATGGCGCCAAATCAGAAGCAAACATAAAAAATAAGCCAAATATAACTCTTCAATAATATACCACTCGTCTACATCATTGGCGATGTTATTGACATCGAGCTTATTAATGCTCGTTGCAAGAGGATTCAGCTCCCAATGCCATTCTTCTTCTGCTTCTGGCTCAATATCAGCTTCATTACAAGAGTTCCGTTCCTCTGGCTGGGGATTCTCGTCTGCTTCCAGAGAATCCTGATACAGGATGGAGTCTGTAAAGTAATTCTCTACCCCTTGAATAGATGCCTTTTGGCGATCAATGTTTGGACTCTTCCATTTCTGTCAACATGCTTCATGACTTGATGGAGAGTAGAGGGGACGATGGAATTGCGATGAATCCATGGTCGTCTCATCAGCAAGTTATACGAAGTTTTGGCATCAATAAAATAGCACGTCACCTCGGATCTCAGGTCCCCAATCTGGCATTTGAGTTTGATCTTTTCCATCAGGTGTGTACCATTAGCGTTGAAGCCATAAATGATAGTTTGAGTAGTGCTCAATCGATGAGTGAGGATTCCCAAGTGCTGCATGACCCGACGGGGCATGATGCTCAACGCGGATCCTAGATCCACCTGAATGCAGCTCACCTCAAATGATCCAATGTATCCTGTGAAGTACAGGGGCCTATCATACTTCCCCTTGACCTGCATGTTGTCTGGAGTGAAAGTTATACAGGGGATATATTGAGAGACGTGGAGGCAATTTTTTTCATCTTCCTCCTCTGGTTTAGCCAGAATTCGGGCCATGAAAGCTTCAGCATCGGCTAAAGCTTCTTTAAGAGCTTTCTTTGTTGACTTGGACAGTCTCAAGAGCTCATAGAGGTTAATCCTGGCCGGGATGTTGGTCAGCTGGGCCAAAACATTAAAGAGGTAAGGTGTTGAAGATCCCTTCGCTTCATCTTTTGGGAGAGTTTTGGCATACCGAAACTCTTTTTGCTTCTCCATGAGTTGCTTCGTGGATTGTTTGGTTGGCTCTTGGGTGAGTTTAGGCGGATTTTCCACCACTTCATCGTACTTCTTCAAGTACGACTGACCCGAACGAGTCCCTGCTACAAGTGGTGCATTCGGCTCTGCCGTAAGGACTATTGTCTCCTCCTCAGAATCAGTTAGGAGGGGACATCGGTTTCTACTTTCCTGGAGAAAGCACACACCACATTGCAAGGCGAGACTGCTTTACCTTTGAACTTCCTGTTGGCAATAGTAGTCCACTGTTGGCCTTCGATGAGGTCGGGATGAACCCACAAGGTCTCTCCTTGAGGAGTAGGAACATGTACGAGACCTTTCTCCACCTGGTGGTATGGGTTTGTATTGATTACCCTTAGTTTCACTTTCGGGATGGGAACTACTCTGGCTAGCGTTGGAGGATGTACCTCGAAGTGAAGAAATGACGTCATGTTAGTTGTCACCTTCTTCTGCTCTAGACAGAGCTTGAGCACCTCTGCATCAATCAAAACTTGGAGGATGTCTTTAAAGATGTAGCAACTCTTGGTACGGTGTCCCAGCATCCTATGGTATAAGCAGTAATTAGGATTTTCGGTCTGCCAACCTCCTTAGGATGTCTAGCTTCAGGAAGTTTCAGTTTGTTGCTCTTGTTGAGTAACTTGAATAACGAATCAATATGCTCGTCCTTGAAGGAGTACTACTTGTTGGCGCGTGGCTGATTTGCAGAACTACCACCTCTAGCCAGGGAGACTTTATTTCTGTTACCAATGTATCCTTCCTTTTAACTTGAAAAGACACTTCTAGCATGCGCCTTGTCGACTTCTCAGGTCTAGGCTTGCTTTCTTCTACCTTAACCCTGGCGATGATCTCCTCTGCTTGCTCGCATTGTTGGACCAACTGCTTTCAGATACGACAACTACTCCTATATAAGTTAAGAGTGAGGTCTGCAAATTGTGGCAGTATGTTTCCACCAAGGTGACCTGGGTCATATCGCTGGGACATCGGAGTGCCATATTCTGAATTCTCTCCACAAATGCTTTAACTGGCTCTCCTTTTCATTGCCTCATTGTCAGGAGAGTTGGCATGATAATTTCCAAGTCATCTTCAAAGAAACGGGCGAGAAAAAGCTTCTTCAGATCACCCCAGTTCTTGATAGAGCCTTCTGGGAGCTTCATGAACCATTCAAAAGAAATCCCTTTCAAGGTGACGATGAACAACGTGTCAAGATGGCATCATTTGATACTACATTCCCGGTCTGAGGCTTGAAATAGTATATGTGCTGGTTCGGTGACCCCATGTCGTCGAAGGCTTGTAGGGTCGAAACTTTAAACTTAGGAGGATACGGGACAAGATCCCACTGAGTCGGGTACGGCCGGACCACTCCTACTTCTTGGAGGCCTTTTCGGTTGGCTAGGGCCTCAAGACGTTGCTCCAATTTGCTCATCCTTTTGGAATGAGTGCTCCCGTTCTCTGAATTAACCTCCTCTTCAGATGGAGGCTTGGATGGCTCAGAGTTGAAATGCTCATCTTCAGTATGTGCAGGGGATAAAATCTCCTCTTCCTTCTATTTGCCCTTAGACTTCTTTAAAGGAGTCTTGGTGTTCAGCTTCTTCTTTTCATCCTCAAGCAATTGCGAAAACAACTGCTTAAGGGTGTCGATAGATTCTTATTGAGCACGAATCATATCGAGTTGCTCCCTCTGGACATGAGCTTGCTGTTCAAAGTGCCTGGCTATTTCTTCAGGAATCTCTGCCATGTATGTGAAGGCTTCTTTCTCTACGGAAGAGATCAAGACCTGTGATTTCGTAATAACAGAGTGTGCCTCGCTTATTTCAATGCCTCGAGGTAGGGCACTGTAGTCCACTGGGGCTATTATACCAGTCTGCGTACAGCTATGCCGGTACACTCCTTCCGGCTCAGTGTCAGACTCATCGAAGCTGACTAATGACTGCTTCTCCTTAGTCCTGTTTGGCGTAGTGCTTGGACCCACCATGTTTGCAGTGACTTCAGGGTATTCTGCATCAGAGAAGGTTCTCCTCATGCGGGAGCGACGCCTATTGGCCGAGCGAGAGACTGGCGCTACTGATAACCGGTTGAACACCGATTGTTTGCTTACGGGTGGAAGACTGGCGCTGCAGTGGCATTCCGAAAGCACTGCTATGATGAGCCGTTCACAGCAATATTGTAAAGTGATTTGATGAACACTCCTCTTCTTTATCAAGTAGTCTCTAAGATCCGTCGGAGGATCGAAGAGACCAACCTCGAGTCTCTGAGGATGAGACTTCCCATTTCAGCCCTGACCTCAGCGGTCAGGGAGTGAACGTGAGTTTTGCGTCGTAAGTTTGAGATGCAGGTCTCAGAGATGTGGGACTCACCTTTTGAATTGGAGACGCGAGGCTCATTCTCTGCAGAAGAGACGCGGCCCTGGTGCTTTAAGACGCGGATCTTGCATCTTTTAGGAGAGACGCGGACCTCGTATTTTGGCATAAAAATGTGGGTCTCGTGTCTTTGAGAAGAGACATGGACCTCGCATCTGTAAGGTGAAGTTTCAAAAATGCAGACTTCATGAAGTCCGCATTTTAGTATAAGGACGCGAGGTCTTTGAGAAAAGACGCGGACCTTGCGTTGCTGAACATCGCGTCTCTGAGGTAAAACTTGAGAGACGCAAACTTCATGAACTCTGCGTTTTGATATAGTGACGCGGGGTTCACGAGTCTGGGTGCTGCTCAGAAAAAACGAGGCTTGAGTTTCACATTCCGTAACTGCTGGATAGATGATTTTTTTTAGCCTATTTCATCTTTTGTCGACGTGCGCAATGCTTTTGTCGACGTTCAGCATTCTGGTTACGCTTCACGGGTTATTGGGGACTCCTAGTAACCTGGAGCTGAGGAATCTTAAGAGGAGAGGCATGATGAGATTTGCCTTCATCGCGTTGGCCTCGCGGGTCACGTGGGAGACGTTGACGCGGGCCAAACGGGCGACGCGGCCAGAAATGGCGTTGTTTTCGTAGGCCATTCTTGGGGAAGCCTCCGAAGAGACTTGAGAGCGGATCTCTGAGAAGACCTTGCGATATTGTCGCACCACTCTAGGGCTCTTGGAGCTAGAAGAGAGAAACTCCTCGTACTTTGTCTGGTCGAATTTCACGACAAGTGACTCAACCGTCTTTCCCATGAAGTTGGCGTCACTTTGTGCCACAACTTGCTCGTCAGTGGAGAAAGTAATCCCCAGCGGAGTCGCCATCTCTTGTACGGGTTGAAAAATTAAAAATATTGCAAAGTTTCCTTGAATCAATAAAAAATTACAATAACTCAAAATTTTCAATTACAAGAGAGAGGAGATATTCAAACTCAAATCTTCTCTTTATTTAATGTTGGGTTCTTTGTGTAGAGGTGGAAAGTGAATCTTGTTTTCTGTTGACCGGGTTAACGTCAAGCTTCTTCAGAACTTTTCCTTTGGACCACTGATGGAGTAGCGCAGCTCCTATCAAATGAAATCTCAAAGAGGTTTGGGCAAAACTTGAACTAAGCAATTTTGTGTAGAAGAGTTAAACTCTTTTTTTAATGCCAATATTCCTCAGCTGAAAATTTCAACCCCTTTTCAATAGCAGTTTTAGCTATTTATGGGGGTTCTAGGGGTAAAACTTTTCCTTTAAAACCCTTCATAATGGGGGTTAAGTGAAATACACCTAGATGGGGGTGAATAGGTGTTTTGCTAATCAAATACAATTTTAAAACTACTTATGATGAATTATGCAAACGGTCACTCAAAATAGGAATTGAAGCCGAATTCCCCGTGAAGGGCTCTAGAACTTCACCTCTTTGATTCCTCTAGATAATGAGTTGAGGTGCTCAATTGCCTCCTTGTTAAGATAAGTATTGACCGATAGTGAAAGTGATGGATGAAATGAAAGCAATGATATTAAGAAAGATGAATAACCACACAAGTATAAAGAGTAAAAAAGCAATAGAGAGTAAGGCACAAGTAATCGCTAACACAAAAGAATTGTTCCGAGGTTCGAGTCACCGCTCTACGTCCCGCCTTCACCACTATGAAGGATTTCACTATCCTCTAAGGGATCTTCCATAAAGGGACCTTTCCCAAAGGAATTACAACTTAATCTACACAAGACAGGAGTACACAACTCTACCACTCAACCCTCTACACAAGAGGTAGCACAAAGCCAATTGAGATTACAAAGCTCTTGGTGATTCAACAAGATCACAAACACTCTCTCTTATAACGTCGTATAGAGTAGAATATGCAGTGTAGCTCAAGAAGTTAAGTGAGAGAAGAAATTCAGTTAGAAAGAAGTGAAGAGCTTTAAAACTAACTGAAAATAGCTTTGTAAAGAAAGAACTTGAAGATTGGAAGCTAGAAAACTTTTCTCTTTTGAAACAAACTTGAAAACTTATAAACTTATGCTGTCTTCTTTTTTTGGAACCAAAATCAATGACCCATATATATAGGCAATGAACAAATATCATTTGTTAATCATACCAGGTCATTTGGGGTGTGTTTAGACACTTGGAAACCAAAAATGCCTGTTGGAACCCACTAAAAACAAAACATATTCAAAAACTAGCCGTTATAAACAACTGGCAGGCTGTCGGTCGACCGGTAAGTCGACTGCCAGTTCATCCAGAAAAGAGCCGTTGGCTCCGATCGACCGGCTGGTCGATCGGCCTTTAGATCAAAAGGGAAAAACAAACAGTCCGTCGACCGACCCTAACTGAGAGTTAGGGTCTCTCAGTCGGTCGACCGATCGGTCGACTGCAAGGGTTAGTGGTCGACCGATCGATCGACCGACAACATGCACAAACGTGCACGCCCCTTGGCCAAAAGCCCGGTTGATCGGTCGGTCGACCGACAACGTGCACAAACCTGAAATGGGCACCGTTCGACCGGTCAGTCGACCGACAACGTGCACAAACCTGAAATGGGCACCGTTCGGTCGACCGACTTGGCCTGAAACAGTTTTCTGGATAGTTTTTGAGTTTCAAACATTTATCAAAGTATTTTGTATTGGTTTATAGGTAATGTAGTAATGTATAGGTGATGAAATACACGCTCTAAACTTGTTATAAAATTTTGAAAAAATTATGAGACATTTATCAAAACTAAACATGCAAAATACCAATACTATCAAAACTTGTATTTTTCAAAATCGTGTATTTTTGTGTGTGTAATTTCTTGAGCATTACAACTATATTTTATACTTTAACAAACTAATATCTTACAAGGCTCTAGGTGACTACAAGATCTTCAACCGGGCTTCTCCATTAGCGACATCGAGTGCTTTGAGTTTTAATCCCGTGTTTAAATTTTCTTGAGACTTCAGCACCTTCCTTTAAAGGATGAAAACTCTTTAAATCCTTAGAACCCTAAAATATCTTTAAACACTTGAACTTGATTAGTACTAAATAATCACATATGTTTTGTTATCATCAAAACCACAAAATCGGGTGATTGTAACCTTAGGCCAACATTAACTCCCCTTATTATGTGGGGTACTTGACCCAGTAATGAGAGTTGTTATACCTGAGACGCAGGGCTTTAGCTCTGTGTTTAGCCATTAAGATGATGTTGGATGCGAGCCTCGAGCTCCGCTTTGGGCACTGCTATAGTATTGAAACGCAGGCATCGAGCCCTGTGTTTTCGTACTGCAGTGATGTTGAAACGCGGGCCTCAAATCTGCATTTTAGTACTGCAGTGATGTTGAGACATGGGCCTCGAGCCCTACGTTTTGATACCGCAGTGATGTTAAGACGCAGGCCTCGAGCCCTACGTTTTGGCACTGCAGTGATGTTGAGACGCGGACTTCGAACTCCGTGTCTTGACACTGTATCAATGGCTTTGATCATCCTTGCGTCTGAAGTATGGACTCTATTATCTGACGGCTTGTCTTCAATGATTTTTAGACAATCTACATAAGTCGACTTATACTTTGTATAGTCTACTTATGATAAGAATTAGTCGACTAATACATTGGTATAGTCGACTGATCTTGCAAACAAAGAGTAAGGGTCTCAGATTTTTTTTTTATAGATTAGTCGACTTATACTCATGTATAGTCGACTAATAGACATGATTAGTCGACCTATACATTGGTATAGTCGATTAATATCATATCTGGTTGTTTCTTTTTCTGGATTTGTTTCCAGTTTGAGATGGATTCGAGTTTTCTTTCTTCCGGGGCGATGATTATTCGCATTGATAGAGTTTGCATCAGAATAGGGGAGTCCTACGGTTTATAAATAAACCCTTAGGGTTGGCCTTCAATATATTCAATGTTACACAATAAAAAAAAGAGATTCGTGTGAGAAGCTTTAGACATAAGAGTTCGTTGTTTTATGCGGTCATCAAAGGGCTTATAATCTTCTTAGCGAGAGGTGTAAGTATTTCTTATTGTACTTCCTCAGAGTTTAATAAAGTTTATTTCCCTTCTCTCATGAACGTACACACGATCTGTTTAGTTGGTGGAACCACGTTAAATTGTGTATTGGATTTTTATACATCAAAATATCTTCTTTCTTCTCTTTTTCCTATCGTTGCTCATCGATCCCATGTTGCTTTCGTTACGCCGCCCTAATGATTGATCGTGGGGGCCGTTCGTTCACAATAATTGGTATCAGAGCATACAGATTGTTATCTTAACAAAAAAATACTCTATCTTTTATCTTCTCCCCCATAGGTGACAAAGGATCAAAGCATCCTGCGGGAACCCAGTGGTCCATATACTTCCATTTGCAAGTTTGCATCCAATGTTGGCCAAAACACCCGCAACCATTTTTTCTACTCGGTATATAGAAAAGATCCACTGTAACAATTTATAGAGTAAATGTCACACATTTAAAGTCATTTCTTCACTTAAAAACGACGTCAAAAAATGTGATGGCAATTTTGTAAATAATTTATGGAATTTAATGGTGGTTCTGTAAGAACCATCATTAAAAGAATGGATTTAACGACAGTTCTTAAAGAACCACCGTTAAATCTCTAAGATGTAATGACAGTTCACTAGAACCATCGTTAAATCATCAAGATTTAATGGTGATTCATAGGAATCGACATCGTTTCCTATTTTCAACGTCGGTTTATTATTCAACCAACGCAAAAAACCCAAAAAAAATAAAAATAAAAACCTGCCCACCCCCACCCCGCCTTAAACCAACTCCTCATCACTACTCCCGATCTCTACCTCACCTACTCTCAAGATCAAATGAAGCCCTGAAGTTTTTTCCAAAATCTCAGAACCCCAAACCCTTATCCCCCTCTCTCTCTCAGCTCCCATTGGTTCCCCTCGATCCTTCATCCTCGCCTCCCTCCTCCTCTCCTCTCCCCCTTGCTCTCTCAGCTGCTTCTTCATAGAGCAAGGTTTCTGTCGCTCTCTACTACAATCCCTCTGCCCTTACAGTGCCAATTTCGTTATTAATTACCTCACCAAGTTCTTCGACAACGACCTTATCTCCATCATCGATCTCGAGCTCATCCTTATGGGAACGCCTGGATCAAACCAATGGCACGATCACTTTCCAGCTTACGGTCTTCTCTCAAGTTTTTTATATTCAAAATTTTTAATTTCATGAATTAGATATTAGAATGCTGGAAAGTTGATTACTAAATCTACTTAGATTTCAATTAAAAGCATGAATTTTGAATGTTGCAGCGAATGACCAATGAAATTGAGTAAGCAGACCCATATCCTGAGCGATTGTTAGTGAGATCTCCAAGGCCTTGTAGAAGAACTCCGTGTGTTCATCAATTTGTGATGTGCAATTGATTATGTGCTGGGTTCCTCTCTCGCGCTTGTTGTAAATTTGTGATTATCAGTGAGAAGATGAGAAATAATAATCTGAGATTTGTGATATTTGAATTGGGAATTAGTATTGCTTGGATTGAGAAGTAATAGTTTTAGATTTGCTAGAGTAATGGTAGATTTTGTTCCTGCCTTCCTCGAAGAGGGATGAGGTCGTCGAAGATGCATCAGGATTTTTGATTTTATTTTAAAAAAATAAAAAGGTTTTAACGTCAGTTTTAAAAAGAACCAACATTAAAAGTAATTTCTTTTTTAAAAAAAATAGTTTAAAACTGACTTTTAACATTGCTTCTTGATGGAATCGACGTTAAAAGTTTATATTTTTAATGTCTGTTCTCGTAAATAACTGGCTTAAAAATTAGGCTATCACTACGGTTTTTAGTCAAAACTGATGTTATAGCCTATATATGAATGACGGTGGTTTTTAATCGCCATATATATATCTGACACTTTTAACGATGTTCGGATAGATGTCGGTTATAAAGACTCATTTAAAGTCGATTTTAACCCGTCATTAATCATGTATTCTGTGCCAGTTCTCGCAAGGATTGACAAGTCCCCTAAGATGTTTTATGATATCATCATAAAGGTCCAACATGACCATCTTCACATCCTTTGATGCAATATGGCTGAGATAGTATGCGAAGAGTCACCTTCAACACATAAGTGGCCCAAGTAAAATTTCAAGGTATTTACAAGGCCCCCACTGTTCTCTCGCCTTGGTAGGCCTGAATCGGTTAGAGCTCTAAACTCCTCACGATCCCAAGTTTGAATCCTGCACCGTGGAACATTTCATTCTCTGATGTCGACCACTGGGCATTCCCTGAATTTACTCCCTGGTAGTTCTCAGTTATAAGCCGACGTCGGTAAATTTAACTATTAAAAAAATACCAGGCCCCACCACAGGGCCATCAGTTCAAGTTGGTTAATAGAGTGTGAAGTCACCTTTTAATCCTCATCATCATCGGTTCCCCCCATTCATCACAGAGGACAAAATCCAATCCCAGCCTCATGCCCCCTCTTAGCAGCATCAAAATTAAGTTTAAGCGCGCGGTTCTAGAAAACATGTTTACATGGAGAATATAGGGCCTGTTTGGTTCGTTGCAAAACGTCGCAAGTCGTAAGTTGTAAAATGAGAATGGAAAAAGTGAACTGTAGCAGTGAAAATATATTGTGTTTTACGGTGTTTGGTTGATAAAGTGATGTGTAAATGGAAAAGTATATTGTATTTTACGGTGTTTGGTTGGTAAAGTGAAAGTGTAAATGGTAAAGTATATTGTGTTTTACGGTGTTTGGTTGGTAATGTAAAAGTGAAAGTGGAAAAGTTGACCACAAAATTAACTGTAGCAGTGATTTAAATATTATAAATACTATTAAATTAAATCTAATATTGAAAATTAAATTGTATTAATAAATTTGAGATAAAAAATTAATAATCTTAATATTTTCTTTATAATAATAATATTAATAAAATATTAGTATAAATAGTAAAATATTACTAAAATATTAATTAAATAAATAATATAAAATTTTAAGAAAATCTAAAGAACATTAATAAAATTTTAAGAATACTAATAAAATATAAATATTAAAAAATGTTAAAAAAATAAAATATAGTAAAAATATAGTAATAATATTAAAAATACTTGAAAATTATTATAGTATAAATTTTATTATAATATTATTGTAATATTATAGAAATATAAAATTAACAAAGTAAAATATAATTATAATTTAATAATAAATTATCATTATAGTATTATTATACTGAATTATTATTACAATATTAACATAATAAAATATTAATATAATAATAAAAATATTATGATATTAATGAAGTAATTTTTATATTAAAAATTAAATAACTAAATATATAGTAATTTTATATTAAAGTATAATATTGTTATATTAATAAAATATTTACTCTAAATAAAATAATAAAAAATGGAATAAGTATTAATAAAATAATAAAATATTAAATAAAATATTAAATAAAAATAGTAAATTAAAATAGTAAAATATTAAATATTAAAACAATATTAAAAACAATAAAAAATTAAAGATTAAAAATATAAAATAATTAAATACTTAAATAAGAAATTGAACACTATTTAAAATATTAAATTTAAAAATATTAAACTATATATTGATTATCAAGTAACTGTTTTGAATTGGTGTACTACAAGTGAGAGTTACATGACCACAAAATTAACTGTAGCAACTGCAAGTGAGAAAATATGAGTGTAAAAGTGAGAATTAAATGACCACAAATTTAACTGTAGCAGCTGCAAGTGAGAAAATATGAGTGTAAAAGTGAGAATTAAATGACCACAAATTTAACTGTAGCAACTGTAAGTGGAAAAAGTTTTTGCATTTTGCAAATGGAAACAAACAAGTGAAAAGTGTAAAGTTGCAAAACTTTTTACATTTTGCAACCATTTTGCAACTAACCAAACACCCCCATAGGGCTGTTTGCTCCATGTTAAAGTTCATCATCAGACAATGATTCGATTGGAGATTTTGGTTGCCGGGGGGGGGGGGGGCGGGGGGGGGTTTGGATTCAAGGAAGTGTGTGAAAGTGAGAAAGTGGGAAAGTGTCATTTCTCATTTCCGATATCCATCCAAATACTGGAAAAAAAAATGAGAAAATTTCATTTTCTCTTTTTCCTTTTACACAACCATTTTCTCACTTTCAGGATTCTACAGTTAATTTTGTGGTCATGTAGGACTTGTTTGGTTAAGGGTGGAAGTGAGGAAGTGAGAAAGTGGTAATAGTTCCCTTTGGAACTGGGGAATTTGTTTAGTAAGTTTTTTTAGTGTTTGGATGTTGTTGATAAGTGTAGTTTGAAAAATATTATGTCTTTTCCGGTATTTGGATGGTAATGTGGAAGTGGAAGTGGAAAAGTTGGCCACAAAATAAGATTAAAATAAAAATTAATTAAGTGATAAAAAAATTGACTATAATTAGAATACAAGTGAGCTTTACATCACCAAAAAATTAACTATTTTGTGGTAAAACTTATTACAAATGAGATTTATATAACCACAAAATTAACTGTAACATTCTGGAAGTGAAAAAATGATTATGTAAAAGAGAAAAAGAGAGAAAAGAGAAAGAGAAAAGAAAAACGGGTCTCTTATTTTCCTTTTCCGGTGTTTGGATAGATAGAGAAGTGACCAATTATACTTCACCATTTCCTTACTTCCGCCCACTTCCTTGCAACCAAACACGCTCGTAAATCTCATTTGTAATAAGTTGTAACTCAAAACAGTTAATTTCGTGGTCATGTAGCTCTCACTTGCATACTAATTACAGTCTAATTTTTTCATAATTAAAATTTTTATTTTAATATTATTTTACGGTCAACTTTGTGGTCAACTTTCCAATTTCACTTTCACATTACTAATCAAACACTAAAAAGCACAATATAATTTCACTTCTACTTTCTAACTATCAATCAAATACTAAAAAAAATACACACAAATTCACATTTTAAAAAAATAAAATAAAAACTACTTCCTATTTGCTCACCTCCGCTGGCTTCCTTGAATCCAAACAAACCCTGAAAAGAAGTAGGGGCCATTTTCGTGGTTCTCATTCTACGTTCAAGAGCCTCTCCGAAAAAAATCTTGGGCGTCGGTCTCAATGCGACCGCGAGGCCGGGCCCAAAGCCAACCGGCTCCAAGAAGCGTCCAGAACCGGAAGCTATGATTTTTGAAATTCGGCCCGAAGTGGCAATTTGCGTAATTCTGTACAAATCCGAGGGTTTTCTCTTCCCTTCGACAACTTTGCGTGATCGTTCAGGTGCGCCCACGTCATTGGTCAGGCTGCCGGATTTGGTGACGTGGCACCCAACCACTCGCCTTCCCAAACCGCACTCGGCATCTCAGTCCATTGCGCCGCCGGAATACTGTAACATGCTTGGTCATAAGTCAAACCTCCAGAATTTGAGAGTATAAGCATTACACGTAGCGAGAACAGATTAATTTATGGCGTTACTGAGAACACTGAAACTAGAATCTCCTTTGGGACAAGGCTGCGGGCATTCGCTGATTTCTTATCGGGATGGGGCTGAAAAAAGACAAAAGGATGGCAATCTTTCAAAAAAGTACTTTCATTATTATCTTTTAAAATAAGGCCAGTATAAAGGAAGCCCGAAATTATATTTTACAAAAACTTTTTTTCTATCTCTCTCTCTTGACAAATATCGAAAAAGCATAACCAAGAAAATATCTCCTATCTGGACAAATTGTCCTGCATCATGATTCATGACACTAAGTTGGCTTAGTTTCTAATATCAAAAGATGTCAAATATTACTTTAATATATGTTGGTATATTTTAAATATCACAAGTGCTGCGCTATAACCTCAACAAACTATGTATAAATATACAAAGCCAGATGAAAACACTTAATAACAAATAATATACTATTTCTAGCCAAAGAAATATATCACATAGCTTATGATAACGTACTAAAATAATCAAATATTGACTCAAATTTGAAAATTAGAAATATATGGAGCAAAGGAGAATACAAATTTTGGCAAACCAAAAAAAAATCTCAATAAATAATGCTATGAAACTTGCGGCCAAATAAAAAGATCTCAAGAGATAATAATATGAAACCTGCGGCCAAATAACTTGATGGCTTGTGACATCTTACTAAAGTTTCCAGATTTTGATGATGCTTATATTATTTTGTAAAATCAAAAAGAAATAATGAGTCACCATGAGACTTGAGCAAGAGGTAAACAAGCTGACCATGAATTGTGGAAAGTTTTAAATTAAGGACGTGTAACTAGCTAAAATTTTTATTAAGTTTCTTGTTGTCAAACAAAGTTTTATGAAAGATTCTAGTAAATTACTAAAATAAATATATTTACTAAAGTTTATCAAATTAATTAACATATTAATAAGTTACTTGTAGCTTCAGACAGCTTAAAAATAATAACTTAAGAAAAATCATCAATGACAATAATCAATCAATTAAAATATATAAAAATCTCGAAGGGGATTCTTAATAATACTCTAAACATTTATTCTTTCTCCACAATAACCGAACAAAATATGTAATTATCAAATGTAAAAGACAAGTTGTTCTGTGGTCCACACTGCTCGGCGGAATTGTAAAATACAAAATGTAGATGGCAAAGGCTGTAAGGACCCAATAATGCTGATAGGTCTAAGTTTTAATTAGAAATAAAAGAGGGTGTAAAATGAAAATTAGGACCCCTAAGTCTTCACGGACCACTCGCTTATGTATATAAGAACCTTAAACCCCTCCATTTTACTCCCATCCGCAGATTTCCTCTACTCACTCTGTTAAGTCTCTCGATCGTCGTCGCTTGTGATCGCCATGGGTTAGTTTCTCTCTGTTCTCAATTTTCTCTGCTACTCCCAAAGCGATCTCGCCTTTTCTCTATTCTAACGTTTTTTTTTCTTTCCAATTTTTTGATTTTTTTTGGCAGCTAAGGTCAAGATCGGAATCAACGGTGAGTTACTGGATCTATCGTTTCTTAAGGATTTGATTCCGAGTTTTTATTTATCTCCACTGACCTTGATGTGTTCGTTTTGATTGTTTAGGGTTCGGAAGGATCGGGCGACTGGTTGCGAGAGTCGCTCTTCAGCGCGACGATGTGGAGCTGGTCGCTGTGAACGATCCCTTCATCACCACCGATTACATGGTGCGATTCTCTAAGATTTGTAGTAGATCCAATGAGCAACTGCAATCTACTTAGTATTTAGTTTTTTTCTTAAATTTTAGTAGGCGATGAAATTTTTCCTGTGCTCGTGCTTAGAGTACTATAAGTTTTTCTTAACTAGACTACCACCATCATCGGTGGGAAACCGACCGACGGCGGCGAGGGGGAGGGGGTCTGAGGAGGAGGAGGAGGAGGAGGAGGAGGAGGAAGGAAGAAGGAGATGGGAGGGCTCGGTGGAGAAGGGAGGTTCAGAGTGAGGGAGAGGGGAAGGATCAGATAGAGGGGAAGCGGGGGCCGCGGAGCGGGCGCGGGGGGGATGTTTTTTTTTTCACCCTAATTATTGTAGATGAAGTACTCATGCTTGGATTCGTTTAAGTTAATTTTTTTAAGTTGTAGCACTAGATGAAGTATTTACTTTATTTGTGATTGAATCGCCTAGATTGGATAGTGATCTTTGAAGCCTCATCATTTGAGATTTTACTAGTAGTATCATTTGTATATTTGCTAATCTGATCTTGTTCACTGGTATGGATTCAAACATTTTTACTAAACTTTTTTTTATCAGAGAAGGCATGATGTTTTGTGTGGTTTAATTTTTAGATTTGTATTTCTGCTGGTTGCATTTTATTGGAGAAGTTATGATGTTTTGTATAATTTAACTTCAGATCTGTATTTCTTCACATTACAGAGTCTGATGTCAATCTCAATGATAATGGATATAGACTTCACCATCTGATGTTGGAGTGGGTGTAATTTAGTATAATTACTTTTTGTCACCTTTGAATTTTGGGTGGGTGCGTAGGTAGGTGGTCTGATATCAATTTTTTGTATGAAAAATTATCTTGAATAATTAAATTTGAAATTAGTCACGAGATTTGTACACTTCACAAATTAATTAATCTGTTAAAAATGAACAAATTTCTAGGGGACTAAGATCTTTTACTGTTGATCACAGACCTATATGTTTAAATACGACACTGTCCACGGTTCATGGAAGCATCATGATATCAAGGTGAAGGACTCTAAGACCCTTCTCTTTGGTGAGAAGGCAGTCACTGTCTTCGAATTAGGTATAACAACCGTGTTAACATTCAGTTTATGATTGTGTGAATTGCCGCAAAAGGGAAAAACACTAATTGAATGGTTTGTATTTGTTAAGGAACCCTGAGGAGATCCCATGGGCTGAGACTGGTGCTGAGTACGTCGTGGAGTCAACTGGTGTATTCACTGACAAGGACAAGGCTGCTGCTCATCTTAAGGTTAATTTTTAACTTGCTCTACTCAATGTGTTGACATGAAAAATCTTCATTCATCAATATGTGCGCTATATTGTTGGGAATGGGCTAAGTTAAATATGATGCTGAAGGGCGCAGGGTTTCATATATAATATGTATGTTCTGAGATTTGAAGTTCTAGTTTAGTTCACAGTTTGAGGCATCTAAGCCCGCCCTGAGATTTTTATTTGTTTGGTTCTGTAGTAGCTAACTTGTTCTTTGGATATGAATATCTCTGTCCATTAGAGGACGTTGTTTCTTGTTTGACTATTCATTAGCTTATGCTATTTTGGCATGCCATTTGATGATTATGATATTGTTCTTAGTATCCTCTCTATTATTGAATTTTTTAACTCCTTTGTAATGGCTTTGGTATTGCTTTTGATATAGTTACATTCTCTCTCTCTAGAAATGTAATATAAAATATAATGCTATCATCACTATGTAGCCATCATCCAAGGACGAATTATTTGGTACCTTTTACCCTATTTAATTCATTTTTTTGTGAGTATCCTTGAATGGACTTTTAATGATATTCATATTTTTCATCTCTTTCAAGCTTATTAAATTGACCTTGGTCATCATTTGTTTCGTTGATAATGTAACCTATATAGGGACCTGCTATAATAATTTATAACTACCTGGTGACAATATCGACAAGTACTTATTTTGCAATTATCTCATTGTATCAAAATTTCTGTACTAAATGCTTGTATTAGAAGCTTAAAGTTTAACTGGTTTGTGAATGAGTTTATTGTATTTGTTGAAACATAGAGAGAGTACTCTTTTTTTTTGTAGTTTTTATACTTATTTCCACAATTTTGACAAAGTACTTATTTTGAATTTATTGTAATTATCTCATTGCATTAAAAATTTTCTTCGTCTCTTTTAAGCGTATTTTGTATAATTTATTGTATTTGTTAGAATTGAGACTTGTTTTCCTAGTAGTTGACTTATCTTTTTTTTGGACTAATTAAAATTGGGCAACCGGTAGAGAGCAAAATATAAAAGGAAATTGGATGTCATTCTATGTTTGTGCTTGCATGTGTCATCAGCTTTTAAGAAATTTTGGATTTTTTTCTCTTTCAAGCTTATTTTGTATAATTTGTTGTATTTGTTGGCAATGTTCTAAATGTCGGATGTCGAGCTAATCTCAGAAGGCAGAATGTAAAGTCCAATTGCGGATATGGAGAAATTTCGAAGACATTTGCTCAATTTCGGAATATCATGTATGTGATGTTATATATATATATATATATATATATATATATATTATATATATATAGGGAGCTGATCCCCTAAGAACGGTTCTCACGGATTTCTGTGAGAACTTTCACGTGCGTCGTCGGATCTGATAAATCAAATCAAATAGAACTAGATCTCTATCAGATCCGACGGCCCACGAGAAAGTTCTCACATGAATTCGTGAGAACCGTTCTTAGGGGATCAACTCACTATATATCAGATCCCCTAAGAACGGTTCTCACGAATTCATGTGAGAACTTTCTCGTGGGTCGTCGGATCTGATAGAGATCTAGTTCTATTTGATTTGATCTATCAGATCCGACGACGCACGTGAAAGTTCTCACAGAAATCCGTGAGAACCGTTCTTAGGGGATCAGCTCCATATATATATATATATATATATATATAACATCACATACATGATATCCCTATATGTATAATTAATAAGTTATACTAGCAATAATTTTGTTTAATCACATTCAATAAACATAGTTAGCTTCCAATAAAAATTTAAAAATGTCTCAAACTGCTTTATGATGACTAACAATTAATATTAACATCAATAAAATATCAAAGCCTCACAGATTGCAATTGAGCTTTCATTCATGAGAAAGAATCAGGTAATGGTTCCCTAATTCGAATTAATTACCCTAAGATTTAACGATGTGAATCAAATTAGGAACGAGCGAGTAATTTTAAGTAGAAGAAATGAGGAAAAAAAGTCACTTTCAAGATTCATGAGTCACTGAATCTAAGAGCTCGCTGGAGCGGAATCTACGATGGAGGGGAGAGACGACGACGCTCCTCGGAGCTTGGTAGGGCTTCCTGGGTCCTCGTCGGGGCTCGACGGAGCTCAGCGGGATCTCATCAAGGCTTAGCGGAGCTCGATGGGACCTCATCAGGGCTGGCGGTGCTCATCGGGGCTCAGGGCTTCCTGGGTCCTCGTTGGGGCTTGTGGAGACTTGATGAAGGTCGTCAGATGTCAGTCGAAGCTTACTGAAGGTCGTCGGTGCTCGTGGAGACTCGCTGAAGGTCGACGAAGGTTGTAGAGGCCTCGTCGGAGATTAGGCGCGCTCATCTCTCTCGCTCGCGATGAAATTAGGGCTGCGAACGAGCATAATTCCTTCTCCTCGCTTATAAAATAGGGTTGGGTTAATGGGTTCAAACCCAAAACAAAAAAAATAAAACAAAATGAAATATCAATTTCGGCCGATATTTGGAACCCCAAAATCGTTCGAAATTTCGGAAATTCGCTGAAATTTTGGCGACATTAAACCCCTTTCGAAATTTGAAATGGGATAGCTGATTTCGTGTCGGCCACATGAATTTTCTGACATTTCGGCCGAAATTTCGAAATGTCGGCCGATATTTAAAATGTTTTGTTAGGATTGCGACTTGTTTTCTTATTAGTTGACTTTTCTTTTGTTTGGACTAATTAAAATTGGCAACAAATAGAGAGGAAAATATATAAGGAAATTGGATGTCATTCTGTATGTGCGCTTGCATGTGTCATCAGCTTTCAAGAAATTTTGGAATCTTTTAGCCTGATTGCTAGCTTGAGACTCTTAGGATGTTCGTTTTCATCCATTTCTCCAAATTTAGATAGCTCAAGGGAAATTTCTTATTGGGTCCTCAAAATTGCCTGCAGGGTGGAGCCAAGAAGGTTATCATCTCTGCTCCGAGCAAGGATGCTCCCATGTTTGTTGTTGGTGTGAATGAGAAATCATACAAGCCCGACATTGATATTGTGTCTAATGCTAGCTGCACCACCAATTGCTTGGCTCCTCTTGCTAAGGTAATGTGTTCCTCAGCAATTGGTGATGTATTCCCACAACCTGTTAATGTATTTTGTCTTGTCCATGACAGGTTATCAATGATAGATTTGGCATTATTGAGGGATTGATGACTACAGTGCACTCAATGACTGGTAGTACTTAACCTAATAATTTACATATATGGTCTTTCATTTTTTTTCCTTTTGGGTGTGTCACTGTAGATATAAGTAGTTAACCTGGTCTGTTACCTTTGTTTCAGCCACTCAGAAAACTGTTGATGGGCCTTCTGCCAAGGACTGGAGAGGTGGAAGAGCTGCCAGCTTTAACATCATTCCTAGCAGCACTGGAGCCGCCAAGGTAACATAATATTGTATGATTGTCCTTGTTAGATTAGAAATGGTGGGGACTTCTAGAGAAACCTTGATAGTTTTTATCTAGCCTTTTGCCCTTTCCAACCTTTAATGACCAAGTTTCTAACTTTTCTCATTTGGTAACTATTATTTGGTTTTGAACAACTTGTTGTGTATGAAGAATAACTCATTAAATGTTTTCCTCCTCGCCTGTTTGTTGTTTGTTTTCGGAATTTCGTGGTTATAGATTAGTTTCCAAAGTTATACTAGGAATCAATTTAACATTTGCATTAAATAAATGAACACTATTGTTGATCAAACAGGCTGTTGGCAAAGTGCTTCCTGCCCTGAATGGAAAGCTGACTGGTATGGCATTCCGTATACCGACTGTGGATGTGTCTGTTGTTGATCTTACTGTCAGGTTGGAGAAGCCGGCCAGCTATGATCAGATCAAGGCTGCTATCAAGTAAGGAAATAGGCAACTAGTTAAACATCACTTGGATTTGATTCACACTTGAATAGCCTTTATGATTAAAAATATATATATATATATATATATATATATATATATTATAGGGCAATTTGCATATATAAATGTAGGACACATGGTGTTTTTTGAGTTTCAGGTGTTCTGAGTTGTTTTTAATCATTTTGTCTACTTGCAGGGAAGAGTCAGAAACTAATCTCAAGGGAATTTTGGGGTACGTTGATGAAGACCTAGTCTCTTCCGACTTTGTGGGTGACAACAGGTATTGTATTTGTCAATAATTTTGCTTGAACATTCAAGGTTCTCTTAGTTTCAACATTTTCACATTCGCTTTGCAACGACAGGTCAAGCATCTTCGATGCCAAGGCTGGAATTGCTTTGAACGACAACTTTGCGAAGCTTGTGGCTTGGTACGATAACGAGTGGGGATACAGGTAATGTGTTATCTTTCTGCTGCAATACAGTATCTTGTTAACCTTCAATCTAGTTGCTGGTTGACACCCATATTGGGGCCGTTTGTTTCGCGTAAAACTCCGTAATTCGTAAATGACTTACTACCCAGTTACAACTACGGTGTTTGTTTGGACCGTAATTCGTAAAAGACTTACGTAACTCAACTAACACTCACTTGTAACCCAGTTACCACTCACTTACAGCCCAGTTACAGTTAATTTTGTGGTCATACAAATTTGTATTATTTTTTTATATTAATATTAAAATTTCTTAATATTTAACTTTTTTAATATTTATTTGCAGTATTAAAACTTTTAAAATCACCAAATAGTTAATTTTGTGGTCAACTTTTTCACTTACGACTTATACATTACGACAACCAAACACCGTAAAGTACAATACACTTTCTCACTTTACAATTTTATATTACCAACCAAACACCGTAAAATTTACATACATGTAACTCATTTACAATTGTAAAAGACTTTACTAATTACAACTACGAATTACGGTCAGTTACGACAACCAAACAGACCCATTCTGTTGCCTTAAAACGATCGTATGCTGATTGGTGATTGCTTTGTTTTGTTTTGCAGCACAAGGGTTGTTGATTTGATCACCTACATGGCTAGTGTTCAGTAGATCTCAGCCGTTACAGTGGCGGTGGGGTTCCGTGCGTGCTTGTAGCGCATACTACTGCCATGGAAAAGCCGTACAAGTGTGTTCGAGTTTCGAGAATAAATGACGGCTAGTAAGGTCAAAATTTCCTTTTTTGTGATAGTATGAGTGGGTATCTCTAGTACCCAGTATTTTCTTGTTTAGAACTTCAGCTCTTTCATGAAGCGGAAACTTTTAAACCTTGGTGGTGTATATTAATATTACTCTTGAACGTGCTTTGGCTGAACCCTTGGATGGGGGGGTGTGTGAAGAGCCAGTTTATGCTCTCACGCTCTTGGTTTCTTCTTTTTATTAGCAAATTTCTGGTAACTATGCGTGGAAATTTGGTAAGCAGGCTTTTTTGTTTAAGTGTACTTGGCTGGAAACTTGCGTTTGAGTATAGATTGTGCTCGACTGTTTATATTGCAAATGAGTGGCTTCTTTCATTATTTTCAAGTAAATTCGTTCACGGTTTTGGTTTGAACCGGTTAACTGAACCGGAATTCCAAAGTGAACTGAAATCGGGCCCTACCCGGTCTGGTTTTCATTTTGAAGTGGTGGTTTTGGTTCCTGAATTGGTTGGTATTTTTTTTCCTCTTCTGGGCTGGCTTGTTTCTGCAGCTGCAACGGGCTTGGTTCAAGGTCTTCCAAAAACGAAAGAAAAATGGAAACGGATTAGAACCGAAACTGGCCTGTAATTTGATTTCTCTATTGGTGTCAGCCAGTTTACAATTCGTACCCAAATGCGCAGTCTTTGTTTTAGGTTATGACTGATATATTGGAAGACACTGTTGTTTCCATCTTTGAAGACAAATTAACTTTGAGTCGTTTTGTCGAGTTCAAGCTAGGCTATTGTGGACGGTGTAGAGACAGTATTTAAGATGCATATGCTGTTGGGTGTGATTCGTTGTCTATTTACTAATTTTTTTTCTTTTTAAAATTGTCATAAAATAGATTAAATTTCTGATAGTTTAGTTTCTTGACAGTCAGTATGATTAAATAACATAGATGTTTAAGCGAAATAGATTAAATTTCTTAATTTTTTTCGTTTTTAGGTGTGAACATGCCTCTACGCACTATATCACTAGATCTGTGGAATTGGGCCTGCATGTTGAAACCTGACGAGAAGAGAGGGGGGTTAATGTTTTTGAGTTCAAGCCTCAGATTTGGGGAGTTCATTACTCCCCAAATCAATTGTACTTGTGTGAAGCCTAAAGTTGTTTAGAACAAAGTTTTATATATTCCAATAACGCAAACTAGTTTACAATAAATACTTAAATTATACATGCATAAATATTATTCAGGTAAACTTTAGCTTGATCCCACCATTTGATCTCCTTCGACTAACATTAAATTTATTTGGTTCAATTTCTTTGAGACCCAAGAAACTGGCTAAATTTATTTAATTCGATCACAGATACGTATATTGAATTGAAATTGCTTTAGATATAACTTCAAATGAAAACAGTTACAAGTATTCCTCTATCGAAGCAAATCTTACTGACAACAATGATCACAAGTTCTATCAGCAAAACTAACAGTGTAAGATGAGAATACATGACCTAATCCCCTACCACCTTTTGCTTCAAAAACCCCGCAAACAAGAGTGGGAAAAAAAAAAAATGTCACTTGAAAATGATGATCAATCTACTCTCTCACCGTTTATATATGAATCTGTAAAACCTTTCGATATTGTGTCCAGCTTTGGCAGGCCCTCACTTGCTGTCGGTGAAGTCTGCATCAATAACATCTCCGCCTTCCGGTCCCTTGGCAGAAGAAGGCCCAGAAGCATCCGCGTCGGCGGCACCGGGCTGGTTGTAGAGTGACTGGCCCAGCTGCATTACTTCCTGGTTCAACGCAGCCATGGCGTCCTTCATGCCTTGCGTGGATCCGCCAGAGATGGCTTCTCTGAGCTCACCGAGCTTCGCCTCCACCTTCGCCTTGACCTCAGACGGGACCCTGTCTCCCAGATCCTTCAATTGCTTCTCCGTTTGGTAGACAACGGAATCTGCCTGGTTCTTGGTGTCTATCGCATCCCTCTTCTCCTTGTCCTCCTTGGCGAATTTCTCAGCTTCGCTAACCATTCTGTCCACCTGCGTATTCCCAAATTAGGCTTTGAATTTATTCTACTTCCGGAAATTTTGTTTTATGAGTTGTTGGATGGTTGAAAAGTTCATGTCTTATCAAAAGCTATATTGCAGAGGTTTGGTTTTTGACAGGGCTAGCTAGTTTTGTTAGTATCACTCCATGAGTGACAGATGCACAAATAGTGTTTCTTTTATTACAGAGTTGTTATCATCATGAAGCTCGCACTGACACTTCTCATTTTCAAGAAAATTGACGAGGCAAAAAATAATAATAATAATAGCAATGGTAGGTGTTAACAAGTACTCCGCAATATGAAAATTTTAATGGATAATACAAATAGCGAATGAGACAATGCGAGAATCCTGTTAAATACTGAATTCCACGTGCAGCTAATCTCCTAATGGAATAGAATTATAGAACTAATTCTAGAAAGAGAGACTAATTCAAGTATATGGAATTTGATGCAAATATAGCTACTACCAGGAAACCTTGGCTTGTTTGCTGAATATAAACAATATAATGATTTCATAGTCAAGTTCAGAAATAAATTACCTCGTCACTGGGTAGGGTACTAGCCCCTGTTATTGTGATATCTTGCTTCTTCCCTGTGCCCTTGTCCACGGCAGCAACAGAGAGAATTCCATTGGCGTCTATATCAAACTTGACTTCGATCTGTGGGACCCCCCGTGGAGCTGGAGGAATTCCATCAAGGCGGAAACTTCCAAGGGATTTGTTGTCCCTCACAAATTCCCTTTCACCCTGAAGAACATTAATCTCGACACTTGTCTGTCCATCAGCTGCTGTTGAGAAGACCTCTGACTTAGATGTGGGCAGAGTAGTGTTCCTTGGGATGATCTTCGTCATCACCCCACCCAAAGTCTCCAAACCAAGAGAAAGCGGTGTCACATCCAGAAGAACAATGTCACTGACATCTCCAGCCAACACACCAGCCTAAAAGTAAATAGATAAACAAGAAATTGGTATTAATCATGCAAGCAAAGTTGTTCTTGGCCAAGTTGAAAACAGATTCCTTGTGATCTTAACCCATTTTTATGACACGCTCTCTACTGACATATATGCCCTGTATTTGCATGATAAGGTGTATTGTTACAATAGTTGCTGATGCAAATCTAAATATTAGCTAAAATTTGGCTATTAAAGGCAACCATATTATGTTATGCCAATTAACATCATTTCAACATCATGCGCTCTATTTAAGAACCACTGAGGTTACAACCGATGCTTCCTTTAAATCAAAATATCAGTGTGTGTCAAAAATTATCCTGAAGCAAGTTGCAGCAATATCCCCTAATGTAGTGTGTCCAAATATCTCATCCATCGAATATTCATAACAAAGCAGAAAAATTTGACATGGGTAATAGAGACAGACCTGGACAGCAGCACCAAGCGCAACCACCTCATCAGGGTTCACTGTAACATTAGGGTCCTTTCCAGTCATCTTCTTCACGAGTTCCTGAACTGCTGGGATGCGGGTTGATCCTCCCACAAGGATCACCTCATCCAAATCTTTGAATGAAAGTTTTGCATCCTTCAAGGAATTTTCCACAGGTCTCCTAAGTCTGTAATAGAAAACATAAGAAAAGAACATGGAGAACAGAATGCTAATAGATGGAAACCTTGTAACATTGTTTTTTGACCAAAAAAACATATTACATATTGGATAATCGGGACACTAGTGGGCAAAATGCAATCATCATATGCAATATATTGATGTTAAAGTTGCAAAACAAGCAGCAACATACTATTTGAATAAACTGATTCAAGTTTTTGATGAAACAGAAACTAATGCAAGACATGTATATCAACATTGGACGCAGATTTCGCACCAAATTAAGCAACAGTCCAAAATTTGTGCAGCGCATCATGTACAGATTCCATAGGAACTGTACCTAATTAGCTGGTTGTAAATCAGCCAATCATAATTAACACAAGGCCAGATAGCAATCAAATGTTGTGTGCCAATACCAGAGGCTGCATTTCAGAACACTAAGCAAAAAAGTCCTTTAGCAACCCACATGGTCCTACAAGAGCAATAGAAATCTTACCTATCAAGAAGATCTGAACATAATTCCTCAAATTTGGCCCTTGTAATAGTGGTCTCAATGTGCTTGGGGCCTTCAGCGGTGGCAGTAATAAATGGCAAGCTACAGACAAGAAAGAGGATAAGTCTCAGAGAAAAGAATAAACACCTGATATTACATATAGAAAACCTACTAATTATATAGACCAACTAATCTGGGAAACAAAAGTCATGAAACCTACCTAATGTTTGTCTGTGTCAATGATGACAACTCCATCTTGGCTTTCTCTGCTGTCTCTGTGAGTCTCTGAAGGGCTTGCTTATCTTTCAGGAGATCAATGCCCTCATTTCTCTTGAAGTCTCCAGCCAGCCAATCAACAACTCTCTGATGAAAGAGAGGGGAAAAGAGATTACTCATGTGATCCATTAAACTAAATCCCCGTTGACGTTATGTGCAGCAGCATGCTCTTGGGCATATGCAACTTATGCGAGTACAAAAAATGTAGGTGAACAAATAAATGGAAGTATACATGTAAAGGAAAGGGTTGTAAACCCTAAATCTCCACTTTTTTGTTTAAAAGTAATGTTTCAATTGAAATATACCATCAACAGTACAAGAACATATATTAGTTTAGGAATAATTTTACACAGTAAACAAAAAACTCATGATCAGGTGTTGACACCTCAAAACTGAGTATTCAACCATACTACGTGAGTTGTAACAAAGAGGCATCTCACCAGGTGGAAGCAACATTTGAAAAATGCTTTGCAAGGAAGAAGCAAAGGCAGGAAAGGAACACATAATCAACATGTTCGGAAACCAACAGACTGTGGTTAAATATTTACAAGTATATAAGCCATATTATATTACTGCATTATTCCACAACATGATGACAGGTTATTATGCCCAACGTTAGTTTTCATTCTCCAAAAAGAAAATGCTGAAATGCTAGATTCCCTATGCAGGATATCAGCGCCAGAGAAAAAAGTAGGCACCGAAAAAGTGGTTCTGGCAACTCAAAATACAGAGAGAAGGATGCATCGGAAATCACCGAACTGTAATTTATTGACTTGTTAGACTCGCATGATTTTTTACTTGCATGGTTACATCACTTCTCAGGCGTGTGCACATGCAGCGATGTTTCACATGGACACAAGTTCAGAAAAATACTTAAATACCCACACGTATTATTGTTAAAGCATCATATCTTTTGCAATTATTTAATAAAGGAGATTCAACCAACCTTGTCAAAATCATCACCACCAAGATGTGTGTCCCCAGAGGTGGAGAGCACCTCAAAGACA
The DNA here is from genome assembly GCA_038442645.1 of Agave tequilana. Lineage (NCBI taxonomy): Eukaryota > Viridiplantae > Streptophyta > Magnoliopsida > Asparagales > Asparagaceae > Agave > Agave tequilana. The sequence goes on along the minus strand of JAVJIF010032515.1, from coordinate 120,198 downwards.
CCATCTCCAACCTCAAGGACTGCAAAATTTGTAATTTAATCAAGTATTGTAAATAACTAAATAAACGAAAAAAACATATGCAAAAGGTTATCTGCAAGGTCTAGTAATGATTTACTCAGACATTGATGAAACGTGCAACACAAGCACTACATGAATTGTGGCATAGCTAGCTTAATGTGTGCTTGCATACTTAAACAAAGATGAATGTCCAGTACATGCAATTATATATGCCCACATGTTTTTCCTCTAACTGTTATCTCTTCTCATGATGTGTGATACACCTCAGAATATGATATGCTTCTAAGCTCATATAACAAAATTGCACTGAGGGTCTTCACTTCTCTGAACAAGTACTAATACTATAGAAATTATCTGCATCAAATTCCAACTTTATGTGACTGAGAAAAAGATGCATAATTCGCAGATGATATCTCATCATAATTTCTCTCTCCACCGCCACCTTATTTGAGTAGAATCTAAATTTGAACCAAATTCATTTAGATACTCTATTGCAATTTACAATCATTTATCGTCAAATTGGTACCACTGATATTCTTAAGCATCTTACGACCATAGCTATTAACATAGAGTGTTCAAATTTTCTTAGCATAAATTTAGCATATACTATATTGCAATTTACAATCACATATGTACAATATTTTTAAGCATCTTATGATTATAGCTGTTAACATATGGAATAAGATCAAACTTTCGTAGCATAAATTTAGCATCGCTATAATCTCTCTATTTCATTGTTACTAGAATTTACGGCCAACACTTCTTGTTGACAGTACAGTATACACATGCATAACTATGTGGAGTAAACTAAGTTTTCCCAGTGAAAGTTTAGTTTTCATCTTTTACCATCCAACAAAAACATTTTAAATTCTCGACATGATAGTTCTGCAGTTGATAGCATCCAAATGTTCATCTCCCTCTAAAATATCAGAACTGGCAAGTTCTAATTGACCAGTTATACAAGCTTGGAGGATGAATCACCCTCATCAAATATGAACTACATTTCCTCATTGTAATCCCTATTTGAAGTGCCAGCTATTTAAGTCCCTACATCAAATCAGTTACAGCAAGTTGTGAACATATGCTCAATAAACAAAACAGTAAAAACTTAACAGAACTTAAATGTTCATTCATATGCATGATTAGTTTGTAATAACTTGTGCGTGTATATTACATATGAACAAACAAGTTTACAATATGACTTGGGAGCAAGGATGCATGTACATAAATTAATCTACTGGAAACAAGGAATAGGATTACTACTTGTGCGATAAGTAGTCAAAGCATAATCAAGGATAGCACATAGAAAAAGCTAGCTTTGTACCTGAAACATCAAATGTACCACCCCCCAAGTCAAATACAAGAATGGTTTCATTGTTCTTCTTTTCAAAACCATATGCCAAAGATGCAGCAGTAGGTTCATTAATAATGCGAAGAACTTCTAGACCAGCAATACGTCCAGCATCCTTTGTCGCTGTCCTCTGGGAGTCATTGAAGTAGGCAGGAACTGTAACCACTGCTTTAGTAACCTTGTCATTTAAGAATTTAGACGCATCGTCCACAAGTTTCCTCAAAACCTGAAAACAAAATAAAGAAAAACAGTGAGGGTCACCGATCATACATGTTGTCTGGTAAATTCACCACATTTCACCAAACAGTAGAAATTTTGTTTGCAGAAAATAATATGGCAGAAATCAATCAATATATGGACGAAAGGAACTACCCCCTTGATTGATACATTTGAGGTTTTGAACTTTACTTGGCACTGATGAGCTGAGTATGATTTTCAAAATCAACAGACACAGAAGACAATAGATGTGATTATACATGTTCTTTACATATAGTTTCAGAAGACATATACTGTGTGATTAAGTTTTTACAATATACAACACATAAGATAAAAGATGTAATTAGACATGATCTTTTCATAATATTTTAGAAGACATATTCTGTGTAATTAAGTTGCGCAATACACGACAAGATAACTATGTAAGAAGTTAAATACGAGTTCCAATATGAAAAGGCAACATATGGTAGAATAAGAAATATATATTACAAAATAATGTACTTCTGCAGAAGAAATTTAACTAACATTTTTGGAGAAGTAACACCTTTAAGGAGTAAATGTGTCTTGAATATCTTATAGCAACATGTGAAACTAAGGAATTTTCAAACCTTTCAAACCCATGGCAGTGGGTGGGGTGCTGCAACCTCAGCAGGGATCAGCGCACCTTAACCATCCCCATCAGAGGCTTCTTAGAATTTAAAGAAGAGATTTCAATCTGCTACCTTATCATCAATATAAAACTGTAGAAATCCAGTATTGGTTCAACTTAAAAAGGCAAAATAATGTAGAATAGCCAAACAATGATGATGATGTATTTTTTAACACTAGAAATCACATTAAAATTTTCAGCTAGGGAACTAAAGATGAGAAATAGATTGATTGTTAATAGTTTACACCACCAGACAAAAATAAACAACTTCCAACCCATATTGAATCAAGATTCATAATTTAATTGAAAAATTGTTTCGGTGAAACAATTATACTACCATGAAAATATGCTGAAGTCCAACAAAAAGAAATTATTACGAAAACAATAAGAAGGGGCTGTTGAGCTAAGGAATTTTATGGAACCTAGAAGTGCTATCTGGACACCACCAAATATTAAGAACTTTGACATGCTAGATACCTGGATTCTGAGGAAACTCTGGTAAACCTCCAATGAAAAGTTTCAGTGACAAAATAATGATACAATCATTTTATTATGAAGCTAGAGCTATACATGCAACATGTCATTCTTAGTGTAGCAGTTGAAATCTAAATTTAACTCTAGAATTATTAATCAAAATTGAATGAGTTCATTAATCAGCACATGAATAGATCCCTAATTACTTGCCCTTGTGTCTATTTAATATAACCATGTCCTCAAGTCAGATTTTCAGAAGGTGCCCATGCCGGATATTTTAGGAAACCAGGACAGTTTTTTTTAAGGAAACCAGGAATGTTACACACGTAAAACATGATGTCCATGTTGGGGTGCCATCAGATCGGATACGGATCAGATATTGACGGATGTGAAAAAAAGATACCCGTATCCGTCAAAATCGGATATCGGATATGGATCGAATATTAGTGGATCGGATGCGGATACTAATCGGATAATGTAAAAATGGATACGGTTAAAGATAAACTAAATGGATATACTTATATTACTTTTTATCTCATCTACAACAATATTAAATGTGATATATACTATGATATTATTGTGTACATATCAATACTTTCACCGTATCTATTGTCATTCGGCTTTTATGGCAATGGATTACACAACCTTTGGTGCTAAATATCAATTCGGATGCCACAGTTTATGTTAAATAGTCAAAATATCTCGTGCTACTCTTGTAAGAATCGGATATTTTTCACTATTACTTTTTCACCAACTCAAATATCAAAATCTATTGCCTCATTTCTTTGAAGAATAATCTATTCCATACAACTATCATTATCAAGCACCCAATCTTCGGATATCGGATCAGATACGGATAGGATAGTGCTTTTACCATATCCGTATCCGCGCCTAACTTTCGGATATGGATACAAATATTGACGAATGTGAAAAAATAATATACGTATCCAAGTTGGAGGCGGATTTAGATGCAAACATCCGTGAATAATCCGCATCCGGTGGCACCACTATGTCCATGTCATGCGTACAAGTATTATTTCAACAAAATGCAATGATAAGTATAATTATTTGCTTTCCTATCCATAAAATATAAACATGTGTTGGTGTCAGGTTTTCAGAAGGCGTGCAAGAAGAAACTTCAGGGCACCTGAGCACGTAACACCCATAAACTTGGAGTCCATGTGTACAAGTGTCATTGCAACCCATCGCAACAACAGACGCTAGAAATCTCATGGAGGAACTTCATGAACTGCATATGTGCAAAGTTCACGTATTTAACATGAAATCAAGGAAGTTGCAAGCATTAATCGAGACCCTAAAGTCTTAATTAAAGGATAACTGTATCAGTATTAAGGATAAGACTTGCTAAACTATTGCAGAAAACAAAACATAGTCAACCCAAGGACTACTCTACGACCCTTCACTAAGACCCAAAAAAGAAATGCACAATAAGACAATGTCTAAAGAGAGAATAATCTAACTCTAGGAACCTTCTATTTTAAATCTGAAAATTTCTTTCTTATCCAAACAGTTATGCACATACCTACCTTTACTTCTAACATAGAAATACAATGCATATTGCACAGCTTGCACGATACAAAAAATCCCGCTACAACCTAATGCACCGCCTGTTGGGTTTAAGTGAACACTAACCCAAGAGAAAGCTTGATTTTCCCCATAGTGTTCACTTTAGCCTATGTTTTTAGTCCCACATGGGATATGAGACGGTAACGAGGGTGTTCTCAAAGCTACAAATAGAACCCCCTCAAGGAAAAACACAACATCTTTCTCTTCTCTCCCTCCAATGAGCTTTTCCTCGTGAAGAGTTCTATTCTCTGGTTTAAATTAAACTTTTGTTTTAGTCTAGTGGGCAATCAATCTTCATCTGAGCAAGAGACCCGTGCTCACGCTAAAGCCGGGTGCTGGTACATTCCAGGAATTTTTTACTACTAGTTGACGAGACCGCTTCAACGCTCAAGCGATAGGGCAGGTCTTTGTCATTTAGGGCAGTGACTAGCACAACTGCTCCCTTCACATGCCAGCTTCTTTTACTGTTGTTTGTTTATTTGTTTATGTTATTGCAGTTAATTTGATTCTTGTTATTACATGTTCAAGCTTTAGATCTTAGCAAGTTAAAATATCTAAAAATATAGGATAATACAGCTTAAGACCAACAATCTAGAAAACAAATATATTATTTTAAATCTATATTTCCTAATTTATATGCTTCATGCAATATAACTTTCCGTAATAAATTAATTTTGCCTTGCATAATCAATTCCTTTAAATTGATAACTCATGCAAAATAATTGTCATTAAATCATTTTGATTGCCAATAGTAAATTACTGTTATAACTGCTTAGGTATTAATTGCATTTATAATTGCTGAATTTAAATTATTGTATCTCATTTATATCTGCATTCAAAACTGCATTTATATCTTGCTTAATTTAAAATTACATTTATAACTACATTTAAATCTTTCAATTCTACAACTATTTGCAACAACAATTTACTTGTCTTAAATTATTGAATCTTGATTTAAAACTCTTTATTATCTTGTTTTAAAAACAAAATTACACTTCCATCTATTTAATTCTAGCTCATCTTGATTTTGATGCATTCTAAAGTTTAATCAACCAAAACTATTTTAAATTTATGTAAAACCGAATTACATTTTCTTGGTTAAACTTTAGTTTAATTGCTTTTATATTTAGATCAAGATTCCATAAATATATCTTGCTTCAAAACAATTCATTTAGAATATTATTTCTTGTTTAATTGAATTCATATTGTAGATTAAATTCTAACTTATTTTGTACCTTTCTAGGTTTATTGTCTTTACAATTGTAACTAAACAAGATCTCCTACACATTTATTATGCATATCCTAATCTAAAATCCGCCAACTCAAATTTATATTCTTAAAACTCTTCATTTCAACAAACTATTAATACAGAACACATCTAGCTTTTTCCCAGACATTATGTATAATTTAGAACACTCCAGATATTAAACCAAAAGGTAGAGTGATTGACCAACTTAGGATTGATTTCTTCCTTTGACACATCTATTCCATACTCTAAACCTAAAATGTAACTAGAGATTGGTTCTTAGGATCTCAAACTCAATGGGAAAAGCAAACTGAAAAGTGAGTCATTCTTTTGAAATACCAGTTCAACTGGTGTTTAGGAAAGTGTTCTGAAAGGTGGTTACATAATTAAGAACCATTGCAAAATGAAAACCTCCTACCTAATTTTCACTGCTAGTTAGATTGGTTAATCTTGAATTTGATAAACCTAATAATTGACTTGGAACTATTAGGAGTTATAAATCAACTTGAAAGAAAAAACAAAATCCTAAAATCCATATTAAAAGAGGAATTGATAATTTATTCTACTTGAGATGAAATTGTACTCAACAAATTATAAAGGAAATTTTAATCTTAATTGTCTTATACCATGTCCTAAAGTTTTGTGTATAAATCTTGACATGATATTATGCAAAAGCAAAGAGGGATAATTAATATGAGAGAATGAAATACAGTGCAGAAATAGTAAGGACAAAATTTGTAAAAATTTGCTAAAAGAAACAAACTTAATATTTCAATGAATTTCAATTGATTAGTTGTCAATTAAAAACAAAGTGCACCCTGTCATAGTGCTCAAAATTAATCTAGTGCATATTGTCAAAAATAGATTTGGAATATGCTTCATCATCTTATGACCCACCTCACAGCATGTGATCTAATAATTTGAGACCAAAACTCTATTATATCATAATAGCAGGTAATGATATTTAGACAATTGGAAATCCCGCTTGTGTGACAAAATTGTTTTTCCTGTGAAAAACTATATTCATATAAAATGTTATGGTGTAGGTTGTGAAGTTCATGTCACTTCACAAATGAGAACCAACTCAGTTATCAAACATAGTGTAATTCCATCACATGCAAACATACTTTAATATAAAGTGATAATAACTGTAATGATGTACAGATACTTAAGATATATCTTATTTGAGCTCAGAATATGATATGCTTGATGAGATATGATCATAGTTGTTAAGAATCTAATGAATGATGTGGACACAATACAACATATGTAATAAAATTTAATAAATCATGATGAAACAAAGCAATATAAGTCGTTTCAGATCCTTAGTTACTATATTGCCACTATTTAATATGCAAGATCATCAAATTGTCGTTATGCACATTAGCCAATGAGCAGATTATTGCCACTGGGTGACAATATTGATATTACCACTTTACTGACATGATATGCCAGCGTACAGAATATAATTCTAACCATTGTGCAGACTGTTACCGATGTGCGAAATTTGTCTATTGCAAATTAATAATCTATCAATTTTATGTAAGTGGAGATAATCTGTGAATTAATTTTTCCTATTTATCTGGGAAAAGAAAAAAAATTAGTTGATTAAATCAAATAAAATTCTATTATTAATTGATTTTCTTGGTTATTCATCTATTTTAAACTACTACAAATTTATATGATTTAATTGCTAATTACTATCAATCTTTAGTTTTGACTTTGTTTCCCAAACCATATACCTTTTATGTAAACAAAATTTTAATTGCTAGTTTTAATTAACTAAAAGCTATTAGTTCTATTTACTTAATCAAAGTCATTTGTTACTATTATATTCACTTTACTACTCAAAATCCTTTTTAAGTATTTTACTTTATTAGATAATTTCTCTCATTTAAAAGGTTATACTAGTTTTCATTTAATGAGAAATTAATTGCTAGAATTGTCTTAAATTATAAGAGTACATCATTATTTTGTAACGATTATAGTTTAGTGCATCCTATTGAATAGGCTTTCATAATTTTAACAAATAATAAAATTATGAAAATTTTTGTAAAATTTGTGAAAGTTAGAATTAAACTTATGCACTCATCTTGTAATTTGCACTAACAAATTTATTTGCATATTTATCTTTTATATATATATATATATTGCAAATTAAAATTTGTTATATATGTATATGTCAAAAATATTTTGAAACTCTTAATGCATGATTCTAGTGACTAAGTTTTAAAATTATTAGTGATATTTATTTTACAGTCTTGTGCTAATGAAAATCTTTAATTCCAATAAAGATTTTACGTCATAAGCAGGACATTATTTTGACTATTCATCAATTGCATACATATCTAAAGATTTAAAGGTTTCTTTGATTTAAAAGAGATTTAAAAGAGATTGACTACATGATTATAAATATAATCATATTTTAAGGTTTCTTTGAAGATTTTAAATATAACATCTTTTCAAAAATAAAGATTCATAAAACATGTCTTATTTGGAAAACATGAACAAATTGCATGTACAGAAGAAAAGAAAATTCTATATCCTAATCACTAAATTAAAAGAATGATGATTTGTCCAAAGATGAAAATTCAGATACTGTTAAGGAAATAAATGGCAAGGCAAATTAGGATGTCTTGTTGTCCGGTAAAGAACCACTTTGCAAACATTTTATAAATACAAAATTCTAATCTTTGACATCATTATTGTTTTGATAAAGTGAGTAAAATGGATAATAAAATTTTTTCTCTCCAGTACATGTCCAGTTCATAGAAAACTAGAAATTCTGATATTTCAGCTTTGACAAGTTTGATCAACTATATGCATGAACTAAAATGTTATTTGTTAACATGTTAAAATTAAATAATGCTTTCATGCTTTATGTAATTACTCCCAAATGGGGGACTCCATATAAATAATAGATTATTCTTGAATTAAAATTAAAAGCTCTAAAGATATAATATCACCCATGGCTTTATAAGTCAATTTTGATAAAGAGTGTCAAAAGCTTAAATATGTGAGCATGAAAAGTTTCACCACTTAAATAAAAAAAATGTTAAGTTATACTGTGACCCTAGACCTTATAAAGTCAATTTTAATAAAGTATCTTGCGCTAGGAGTATGATCCAGATACATCGAGGGAGATGAGGTTAAGCCCAAAGAGGGACTCATAGACAGCGGAAACCCAACCTTCTTGGTTGACGAACTATTCTTATGAAAAAGGTCAATGTGGTAAAAACAAGTTGAACTGGTGACACTCGTGTTGAGCATTAACCCCTCTTTGTAGCATGTGTAGCTACTACACCTTCTCTATGACTCGTTAGGTTGAGTTCAAACTCATAATAAGTCTTACACATGAATTGTGAAGGGTATAATATCCAATTGTAGTACCCTTAGAGACTTACCTACATAAGAGAAACGTGACGGCTGTAATTGGGGGGCAGGGTTGAACCCTAGAAATTCCCTCTGTCATGAGTCAGTTATTGTGAGCATGACCATTAACGCTCAACCCGCTCGCTCAATAGATGAGGACATAATGTGTCTTTTGTCAATTTCTAGTAAAGAGGCCTAATTCAAGGGTTAGTCAATTATGTCTCTCAGATTGCCATGAAATTCACTAAGGTAGATTCAAGGCTGCAAGCTATCTGTCCTGAATCCAGAGTATGAGGTTGCCCAGCATTTGTTTACATTTTATGTTTTGTGTTATTCATTGATTTATTGTCTTCCCTGAAATTCAAGCTTTTATCGGGGGGTTGTTAGGGTTAAGTGAACACTAACCCAAGGGAAAGCTTATTTTTCCCTATAGTGTTCATTTTAGCTGATGTTTTTAGTCCCATGTGGGATATGAGATGGGAAGGAGGGTGTTCTCAAAGCTATAAATAGAACCCCCTCCAAGAGAAGACATCTTTCTCTTCTCTCCCTCCTCTGCAAAGAGTTCTATTCTCTGGTTTTAAATTAAACTTTTGTTTTAGTCTAGTGGGTAATTGTTCTTACTTTATGTAATTACTCCCAAATGGGGGACTCCATATAAATAATAGATTATTCTTGAATTAAAATTAAAAGCTCTTAAGATATAATATCACCCATGGCTTTATAAGTCAATTTTGATAAAGAGTGTCAAAAGCTTAAATATGTGAGCATGAAAAGTTTCACCACTTAAAATAAAAAAAATGTTAAGTTATACTGTGACCCTAGACCTTATAAAGTCAATTTTAATAAAGTATCTTGCGCTAGGAGTATGATCCAGATACATCGAGGGAGATGAGGTTAAGCCCAAAGAGGGACTCATAGACAGCGGAAACCCAACCTTCTTGGTTGACGAACTATTCTTATGAAAAAGGTCAATGTGGTAAAAACAAGTTGAACTGGTGACACTCGTGTTGAGCATTAACCCCTCTTTGTAGCATGTGTAGCTACTACACCTTCTCTATGACTCGTTAGGTTGAGTTCAAACTCATAATAAGTCTTACACATGAATTGTGAAGGGTATAATATCCAATTGTAGTACCCTTAGAGACTTACCTACATAAGAGAAACGTGACGGCTGTAATTGGGGGGCAGGGTTGAACCCTAGAAATTCCCTCTGTCATGAGTCAGTTATTGTGAGCATGACCATTAACGCTCAACCCGCTCGCTCAATAGATGAGGACATAATGTGTCTTTTGTCAATTTCTAGTAAAGAGGCCTAATTCAAGGGTTAGTCAATTATGTCTCTCAGATTGCCATGAAATTCACTAAGGTAGATTCAAGGCTGCAAGCTATCTGTCCTGAATCCAGAGTATGAGGTTGCCCAGCCTTTGTTTACATTTTATGTTTTGTGTTATTCATTGATTTATTGTCTTCCCTGAAATTCAAGCTTTTATCGGGGGGTTGTTGGGGTTAAGTGAACACTAACCCAAGGGAAAGCTTATTTTTCCCTATAGTGTTCATTTTAGCTGATGTTTTTAGTCCCATGTGGGATATGAGATGGGAAGGAGGGTGTTCTCAAAGCTATAAATAGAACCCCCTCCAAGAAAAGACATCTTTCTCTTCTCTCCCTCCTCTGCAAAGAGTTCTATTCTCTGGTTTTAAATTAAACTTTTATTTTATTCTAGTGGGTAATTGTTCTTCATCTGAGCATGAGACTCGTGCTTACGTTCACGCTAGGTGCTGATACACTCTGAGGGACCTTTTACCGCTAGTTGATGCGACCGCTTCAACGCTCGAGCGACAGGGCGAGTCTTTATCTTCTAAGACAGTGACTAGCATGACTGCTCTCTTCATAGGCCAGCTTCTTTTATTGTTGTTTGTTTATTTGCTTATGTTATTGCAGTTTATTTGATTATTGTTATTGCATGTTGAAGCTTTAGATCTTAGCAAGTTAAAATATCTAAAAATATAGGATAATACAGCTTAGGACCAACACTGCCATATCAGTAAACAAATATTTACTAAAAGACTTCATTTTAGGAGGAGAACATGGTCAATATTTAACCAACCTACGGCAACAAACTTACAAGTCAGAAACCAAAATTAAAGATTTCTAAAGGTAACTTTATCCCGTAAACAAACTAGACCATAACTATGAAGGATAAAGCTACTAACATAAAATTACTAAATCCTCTAGCCAAGTTTAAACTCATAATTTCATTCTAATGCTTTAGTAGTCATCTTCATTATATAGACTACGAACATTTTGCACAGCCATGTACAACATAATCCATTCAAAGGAATTTCAATAAGAACCAGAACTGGCCAATGAATTGAGTATTATCTTAGATGCGCAACTAAACTACCAAATAAGTTACTTTTGTCAATGACACCAACATTTACGACCATATGTCATAAAATACTTGACTTTATCAACCTTATGTATTGCAAATGTACCCAAGACCTTACTATAACAATTTTGAATCAATAAGAAGTGCAAAGTTTTCACAAAATCAACCTGCGCCGAAATCTCCTCAGCCGCAAACTGCTTCCCAATGGCCGGGCACTCCAGCTTCACATTGCCATTATCATCCCTCACCACTCTGTAGCTGACCTGCTTCGACTCCTCATCGACCTCCGCCATCTTCCTCCCAATGAACCTCTTAACCGAAAAGAAGGTATTTTCCGGGTTCACCACCGCCTGCCGCTTCGCGATCTGGCCGACCAGCCGGTCCCCGTTCTTGGTGTACGCCACAACGGAGGGCGTCGTCCGCTGCCCCTCGGCGTTCGTCACGATCGTCGGCTTCCCGCCCTCCATCGCCGCCACCGCCGAGTTCGTGGTCCCGAGATCGATCCCCACGCTCTTATCGTTGACGACCCGGAGCCGCCTAACTGAGCTCCGCCGGACCTTGAGAGAGGACTTGGCGAAGCGAGCGGAGCTGAGCGGGGCGGCGAAAAAAAGGGATTTGGAGGAGGACAAGGGTTTCTTGGATGATGAAGGGAGAGGGGAGAATGAGGTGAGGTGTTGGAACTGGGCGGTGGATGAGAACGCCATTTTTGGCAGCTTAAACCCTAACCCTAACCCTAGAAATTTGAGAACGCAAGGAGCGAGGAGAAAGGGGTAAGGGTGTCAGAGGGGGTTTAAAAAGAGAAGCGGAAGTTTTATATATAGAACAGCAAAAAGGGTGTTTATCATATAACACCTTGACTTTATTATTATTTAAAAGAGGTTCGGATATCTGTTCGGGGCAGTTTTTATATCAGACCCTGTCATATTTCGTAATTGGTATTTGGCCCGGGGATTTGGTGAATGAGTGGGTTTGGGTGAGGACACGATGCGCTCAATAATGAACCGAAAATGAAACGCGTGTTACTCGTGGCTGTTTTTTTTTTTTTTTCCTTCTCTTTTTATAAGCATACTCGTGGATGTTGTTGGGATATCTTGAGGTGAAATATAAAATACACATGTTTTAGATTTTTGGACAAAGGATCCTATGATTCTAGCTTAGGGTGGTTGGGTTCGGGTCTTTGCGAGACTCGATTGGACTTGAACTGACATTGGGTCAATGATTTAGACTTGGGGTATGATCCACTGGTTCCGCGGTTTGGGGTTGGGTCTTTTAACTAACTTTCGCCGAATCTTTCTGAGTCAAGCCGAGTTTTATCCAGTTGGATCCAAGTTTTCTTATCGACGTCTCAATTGCTTTAGAGTTTTAGGCTTTAAATTCTAGAGCCATATAGAAGTAGTACCCATGGTTTTAGATTTTAAACGTGGATTGGATCCAAATTAGAACTAGTTTGGTAATTTGCCTCCACTTGAACCCTAATTTTCTTTAATAGGCAATTTTTTTTCCCGACACGTACTAAATAAACTTGTTATATCATGGTAGTGTAATAACGGTCATCATTTTTGTCAATCTTGTTGATAAAATAGTTGTTAGTTCTCTTGTAGGAAAATCAACTCGAATAACTTCTCGTGAGACAAGAAGTAATGACACGTGGACAAAATGTTTGCTCGTCTAGTTATTATTACGTGAAACTTAACTTTTCCAACTTGGTTTGTATCATTTAAACTTGAAAACGTTTTAATGAATTAAAAAGTTTCTTCTAGTTAATTCTACTTTTCGTCTTTTCCTTTCTCTTCTTGTATGTTGTGCATGACTTTTTCACAGTTCTCCTGAATAAATCATAGAAGATTTAAGTGTTAAATATAGAAAAAGCTAGCTTCTTGTCTGTGATCCCCAATATTCCCAACACCAACTCTCCTAACCACTCACACAACAAGCCTTTTCTTCCCCGCTTTTTTGTTATGTTCTATATCGAAGATACATATGGCATCAGCCTCTAAGAGATACAAATACAAGATATGATTAAAATAATTAAAATATCCTAACAAGCTTTTTAATAACACTATATAATAAGTCAATTAAAAGAAAAGTTTAGGGTCTGTTTGGTTGTCGTAACTGGCCGTAATTCGTAGTTGTAATTGGTAAAGTCTTTTATAATTGTAAATGAGTTACATGTATGTAAATTTTACGATGTTTGGTTGGTAATATAAAATTGTAAAGTGGGAAAGTGTATTGTACTTTACGGTGTTTGGTTGTCGTAATGTATAAGTCGTAAGTGAAAAAGTTGACCACAAAATTAACTATTTGGTGATTTTAAAAGTTTTAATACTGCAAATTAATATTAAAAAAATTAAATATTAAAATTTTAATATTAATATAAAAAAATAATACAAATTTGTATGACCACAAAATTAACTGTAACTGGGCTGTAAGTGAGTGGTAACTGGGTTGCAAGTGAGTGTTAGTTGAGTTACGTAAGTCTTTTACGAATTACGGTCCAAACAAACGACGTAGTTGTAACTGGGTAGTAAGTATTTACGAATTACAGAGTTTTACGCGAAACAAACGGCCCCTTAAAGTCTTAATCAATGTCACAAATGTCCCCAATCACAAGAGGTTCAGTTTTTCTTCACCGTTTTTATTGTTATTTTTTGGATAAAGATTGCAGCCCAACTTTGCCCAACTTTTCATTTAAGGCTTCTGATTACTCAATTATGAGTTGTTATCGGTGAATCTAAACCTCATGAGCCGTGTAAATTATTTTGAAATATGCATCTTTTCTCTTTTTGATTAAATAAGAGAATATTTCAATTCTCCAACAAATACATGCATTTTCTCTTCTAGCGCTAAGGTCTAAAAGAAGTAGATTCCAAAATAGAGACTTTAAGAAAAGTTTTTTCTCACCGATTTAAATAGTTAAAGGCTTAAAGGATTTTATTCTCATGTAACGACTTGAAACTATTTTTCTTTGCTACTATAACCACCAAGAACAATACTTTCACTATTGTTACATTACAAGTAGAATGCAGATGTGACCTATGTCTAACACTCAAGTTTCGTTACCGAGGAAACTCTTATAATTCTTTTTTTTGAGATAAAATCGTGAGGCAAAAGGCCCCAATGTACATTAGTAGAAACCTGCCGCCACTACAAACAAAACTCCTGCCTCAAATAGAGTGGCTGAATGTCGCACTTGAAAATAGCTGGTGTCACAAGGCGAACAGGCAGAAGAAGTTGTCGCAAGAGTCAAAATGAAGAAAACGGGAGTAAGCCTAAACCAAGGAAGTCAACGTGATGTACCTCAGAATAATCTTTTCTATCAAAAAAAAAAGATACTCTGGTAACAGAGACTACATCTTCTTCCAAATCTCAACAAGTCAGAGGGTGTAATGAAATTACACCTAGATGGGGGTGAATAGGTGTAATGCTAATCGATCAACAAATTCAATGCAATCTAAAATGAAATGATGTGGAATTCAAATCTAAAACAACACACTATGTGTAACCAAAGAGTGTAACCGAAATTCCCCGTGAAGGGCTCTGGACTATCTCCTCTAGATTTCTCTTAGATAAGAGTTGAGGTGTGTGAAGCTCTCCTTAGTTAACACAAGTATGATAACACAAAACACCAAGCATATATATATGATATGAGTAATATGAAGCAATGCTAAATATTAAAGAGAGAGAGTTAGAGAAAGTTGATCAAACGCAAACGCCGAGATGTGTTTCGAGGTTCGAGCCACCGCTTTACATCCCCGCCTCATACAGAAGAATTTCTACTAATGCGTCCACAAAGGACTTCCCACACCTCCACCGAGAATTTGGGTAATACAACACAAGGAGAACACACCTCCTCTCTCCAACAACAACCACCTCTACACAAGAGGTAAGGCACCAATGCCAAAACAAAGATCACCTCTACACAAGAGAGATCGGCACTCAGCCAACAACCAACAACCACCTCACCACAAGAGGGGTAACAATAAGCCAAAGCAAAGATTGCAACTTAGTGATCTAAAGGATCACAAACACTTTTTCTCACCAACAAAAAGATCCTAATGATAGGATAGATGTAATAGCTCAAGTGTGAGAAAAAACAAGGAGTATGGAAGATAAAATCTCAAAGAAAACTCTTGGGAAAATATAAGATATATGTCAAGAATATAAACCAAAAACCCAATTCCCAAAAGACTCTTTTCTTTGAATTTTCAACCCTTGAAAACACAGATGAAAATCAATAACTTTTAGCCCAAAAACTTTCTTTTGAATAGCTGCAAAAACTCTAGAAAGATATAAAATAAAGCTCTCAAATTGTTATTGAAAACAGCCAAGAGAAAACCCTTTTTATAGGTATTTTAAAAAAATATATCCGTTGGCAGCCAAATATGGTCAATTCTGACCATCCGGTCGACCGGCCAGCGGTCAAAATTTGACCGCTGCCTACCTCCGGTCGACCGCCCGGTCGACCGGTCTAAGCCTTCGGTCGACCGCCCTTACCCAAGAGTAAGGGAACTTCAGTCGGTCGACCATGCGGTCGACCGGCCTAAAAAGCTGGCTACGTGCAAGCCTTATGCACATCGATCGACCGGCCAGGTCAACTGACCACTGGTCCGGTCGACCGGCAGCACAAAACAGGCAGGGATAAAGGACATGAAAACTGGTCTTTTTGATTCAATTAAAATCCCATAAATTCATATTAATTTCACAAAAATAAGTTCTTTAAAATACTCCAAAGTGCAAATATGTGTGATCAAAATTCAACACATATTACAAACATTTGAACAATTTTTGATTTAGAAATTAAGCTTAAAACCGAAAGTCGTATTTCCAAACTTGTATTTTGAAATGAAAAATCGTTTTCTCCAAAAACATGTATAAATACAAAAATAAGATATTGAAACTCTTTTGAAGCATAGAGTGTATGGATAAAATCCAATACACATGAAAGATATTATATCTATGTTTTGATATGAAATCCAAAACCGAATCCAAAACCGGTAAATGAAAACCAAACATATAGAAACTAGTGTGTGTGTGAACTTGAGCATATCAACGCTATCTATCTTACACAAGATCTAAACAACACAAACCGAAGTTTTCTTGTAGAACTCTATCTCCAAGTTGACTTGATCCAAACACGATCCAACGAGCTAGACTCCAACCGAGTACTAAATGTGATCTTGATGCGCAAGCTCTTGAATCAACACGTGTAAGCTCTAAAACCACCTTTGTTGAAGCTACACACCTACCAAAATCTTGATAGAAACTGACACTAAATAAGCATAAGATCATTAGTACATTATAACTACATAAGTTAATCATCATCAAAATAGAGTGACGGGCTTTTAGGCCAACAGGTAATACTCCAGGCCAAATGTGTACCAACAAGCAATACTCCTTCAGCGATGAGCACCTCATCTCCTGTTCAAGTTGCATGCTTCACAAGAGCGACAAACTTAAGTTACTAGAGGCGAAGCACCCTGAAGAAGTGGGAAAGACGGATGATCGCAACTACTCTTTGTATCACAGGATGGTGGGACACCCATAAAGAGCTGCTACATCTTCAAAAATGTTCTCCAAACTCTAATTGATGCGAATATGCTCAAACTCCACCCAGAGCAAAAAAAAGGTGACTACTAATATGATGTCCCTTCAATTCGGTTAGGATCTCCCGTCAGAACCAGCCAGATTGGTTCCCATCTCGAAAGGGAAACAAAAGGTGGTCAATATCGATTCTCACCACAAGGAGGAGAAGGGTTTAGTCCCTGTTCCAACTCCTCGTGAAGAAATAATGTGGTTTATCCCGACGTTATCCAAAGCCAGCAATGGACTGCTGTGACCAGAAAGAAGTCAAAAAGCAAAGTAGGAGCATCTCATTCAATGTGGTAAGTGTTTCTTTGAGAAAAATCGAGGAGGATGTCACTTCTCTACTCACTCAGAAAAAGAAGAGTCTACTTTCATTGCTGACTAAGGCGCCTCCTATGTCAAGAACTCGGTTTGATAAGCAGTACTTGAAGCAGTACGATGAGCCGGTGGCAAGTTCCTCCAAACTAACAAGGAGGCAACCGAGCTGCCCACGAAGCAACCCATGGAAAAGCAGAAAGAGTTTCGTTATTCCAAAGCTCTTCAAAAAGACAACACAGACGGATCATCAACTCTTTTTCGCTTTGATGTCTTGACTCAGCTCGTCAATATCCTAGTCCAGATTACTCTCTATGAGCTCCTAAACTCTTCAAGTCTACAAGGGAAGCTCTTAGAGAGGCACTAGTGAATTCGGAGGCTTTTATAGCCCAGATTCCAGTTGTGTATGAGGAGATAGATGATAAGCACTGCCATCAGACCTTGAAATTTTCATGCATCACATTCACACTGAATGATATGCAGATTAAAAGGATACATGACAAACCCTTGTATTACACGATGTATTACCCTATTCCCTAAAAAATGTACTCGAATACGTGTCCTATTTTTCGCTCATATTTCCTAATTTTTTCCATATTTATTTTATTATTCCTATTATTTGGTATCAGATCAGTATTTTTGGTCTCAAAGTCAACCTGAGTTTGAACCCAGAACCAGTCCAAGTGAAACTATGTGATTTGACCTTTCAGATAGTTAGATTGGACCTGTTCAATTTCAGCAATATAATTGAATTTTTTGAAATATTTGAGAAATTTTCTAAATTATTTTGCAAAATCTCCTAAATATGGTGTCAACCGTATCGATTTGCAGGATTTTTAATTTACAAAAGAATTTCTTGAATCTAATTTCACAATGTTCCTTAGGGTAATATTTTATATTTTAGAGAATTTTGGAGATTTTTCTGAGTTAGTCAAAATTTAACCGATTAAAATAATATTATTAGTTTTTCTTTTTTTCCTCCCCTTCTCCATTCTTTTACTTAATTTTCCAATTTTCTGTGTTTTTTTTTCTTTTCCTCTTTTCTTTTTCCTTTTTCCTTTTCCACTTCCTTCTTTTTCTTTTTTTTTTCTTCTCTTTTCTACACTCTTCTTCTCTTCTCTACTTTCTTCTTCTTCTTCCAAAATTTTCTCTCTCTTCCCCAGATTCCATCCGGTTCCTCCTCCTCTTTCTTCTCATCCCCTCTCTCTAAATTACCCCTCTCTAGCAAATTCTTCCACTTATCTCTCTTCTTTATTGCAATCTCTCTCAATCTCTACATCTCCTCTCCCCCCTTTCCCCATTAAGATCGGCCAGGCCCCTACTCCGGTGATCCCACGGCGGTCATCCCACGCGTGCCGACCACCTTAGCCAGACGCCATATCCGGCCAACACCTCTCACCACCCCTTTCTCCTTTTTCCCAAATCCACCACCAATCCTCGTCATCTCCATCGCTTTTCTCTACCACCACCATCACCTCAACTACCACAACCACTACATCCACCACTTTCTCCATGAAGATCCACCCCACCCTACACCACCACAATCACCACCTTGATCACTAACCACATCACCATCCTCTTCATCTCCAACACAACCACCAATCACAACCACCATATCCACCTACTCCACCTCCCTGGGGTCCGCGAGCGACGCCGGCTGGCTAGCCCCTGGCCGGCTAACTCTCCCCTTTCCTCTCTCCTTCTCCACCTCTTTCTTTCTTCTCTCTCACTGTCCTCTCTCTCTCGCTCTCGCTCTCGCTCTCTCTTTTCCTGGTCTCTCTTTCTCTCTCCTCTCTTTTGTCACACACTCTCTCTCTCCTCACTTCTCCCTCTTCTCTCTCCTTCAAAACCGCCCTTTCTTTCTCTCACTAAACCACACACTCTCTCTCTATATATATATCTTCGCGTGCTGCGCGCTAACACCTTCGGCATTTCCCCGCTGATCGTAGCATGCCTGAGTATTTTTGGTGAGTACAAGTCCTTAGTTATAGCGAGTACTTTTCCTTGTTTGCGAGTACCAGTCTTGATTTTAGCGAGTGTTCTCGCTTACTTGTGTATTTTTTTGCTTCGACGGGTGAATATTATATGTTGGGAATGTATAATTGTTGCCTGTGAATTTATATTTGTATCGGTGATTCTGTGATTGTTGTCATGGTATTGTATTCGAACTGATATGTATGCGGTGTGATGGATTGTTGTAATAGCATAGACGATTTTGTATATATGCATGTTTTTGGACTAACAGTTGTGCAAGTTGCAGGTACTCTGGCCATAGCCCTGAAAAATACCTAGAGGGGGGTGAATAGGTGTATGGCTAATCTAATGACAAATGATGCGAAATTAAAAAGCAAATTGCAACACACTTAGTGTAACCAAGAGTGTAGCCGAATCCCAGTGACAGGCTCTGGACTATTCTCTAAATTCCTCTAAATAAGAGTTTGAGGTGCTATATGAAGCTTTCTTGGTTCAAAACAAGTGAGGCACAAAAAAATGCCAAGCATATAAGCATGATATGAACAATATGAAATGATGCAAGGTATAAGAGAAAGAAAGTTTAGAGATAGTGGATAAAACGCAAATACAAGATTGTTTCGAGGTTCAAGCACCCAGCTCTATGCCCGCCTCCACACAGAAGGATTTTCATTATAACGTCCACACTGGACTTTTCACACAGCGAACCTCCACTGAGGATTTGGGTAATAAAACTTTGGAGTACACAACTCCTCTCTCAAACAACAACAACCTTTACACAAGAGGCAAGGCACAAAGTCACACAAGATCAACCTCTCAATGGAGGGATGGCACAAAGCCAACACAATCACCTCTCACTAGAGGGACAAAGCACAAAGCCAAACAACAACCACAATCACCTCTACACTTAGAGAGTACAACACAACCTTCACCATCACCTCTACACAAGAGGGAAACAACAAACCCAAATAAAAGAAGGTTTACAACTCTTGATGGTCTCACTAAATACAAACAATTTTTCTCACAAAATAAAGATCCTATAGATAGGATAGATATGAGAGCTCAAGTGTGAGAATACAAAGTGTTTGGAAAACAAATCACAAACAAAAAATACTTGGAAAACTGAGTTGGTGATTGAGATTTTTAAAGAATAGAAATAGAGTTCAGATTTCTTAGTCTCAATGCGAATCCGCTGTAGCAAGGGCTCAAGCGGGTCATGATCCTCAGGGAAGGATGCGATGCAAGCTTTTCAGCCGATTCCCCTGTATGCTTTAAGTAAGAAAAGAGAGATTAGATTTGAGAGATATATATGATATAAAAGATGTGATTTTTACTGATCTTCTACCACAACCCTATTGCACGTTAAGGAGATTGAACATCATCTTAATATATGTGAAATTAATCCTAGGTTTATTAGCGAAGATGCAAGCAAGAATAAAAGAGTTTAGAATCTTACTAGTTCGCACCTTTGAACATTCAACACGATTTCATCTTAACATCTAAGTACAGCGGAAGAAAAGCATTACCTTGAAGTTACGCTGTCAAAGTTCTTAAATATGAAGGGTGAGGAATTATTTAAAAGTGTAACCTAGATTAGAAAGCTGATTATCCATTTAGTCCTCAAGCAATCTACTTCAAACCTAGGGTTTCTAAAAAGTATTATTAATCTGTTCAACTCCAAACATGCTTAGGGTTGCTTAAGAATTCAGCAAACCACAAAGGAAGATTAGTTCATCATCTTTTTATTATTTTTCTTTTCTTTTTTTTTATATGAGAAGAATAAAGAAAGAGAGAAAATAAAGAGAATCGAGAGATCACAGATCAAACCAAACTCAAGAAATCACAAAGTAAATGCAAAATTAAATGACAGAAATTAAGTGGCAAAAAGGTAACCTTTATTCGAGAGTAAACTCCAATTACAAAGCTCCTTCTTCTCCACACCGTGCTTGAAACAAAGATTACAACTTGCTGAAATTTAAAGAAAAATGGCTAAAGAAACCCTAATACGTCTCTGGATGCCCTGTACGTTGCGCCTGCAGGGATATTTATAGTGCAGAAGGTGATAGAGTCCTGGATAAGATCGCAGACGAAATCTGGTATCCAAATTCATCCACTATGCCGTAGAATTGCGGCTTTTGCCGCAAATCTGCGGCAGTTTAGTGGATTCAGGCCACGCGCTTTGGCGCGTGGCTTCTCCTGGTCCGTCCATATGGGCGCATGCTTCTGGATATGCATCCTGGCCTTTTAATCTGGATTTTCGAGATAACTTAGTAATCAAGTTACCCTTAATACAGATTTCTTCAAATCTTCTTTCCACAAATTTCCTTCTTATCTTGGGCTTTTATCCTCATCCTGCAAGTGTTTAGGGTTGGATAGAAGTCTATCCTTCCCTTATCTCTGATATTTGCAACTTTTAGCCCTTGTATTTGCATTTTGACTTCTTGTAATTGCGCTTTTTCACCTGGGCTTCAAACATGGGCTTGGATCTGGGCTTTTGGGCTCTTTAAGCTTTATTTCTTATTAAAATAATAATTCGAGGCTGCACACATTAAATAACAAAATATTAATAAATGTGCATTATAATATGAATAAATGTGCAAATGTGATGGTATATATGATGACAATTATGCATTTTTCACTACCTATCACACCCCCACACTTATCTTTTTGCTCGTCCTCGAGTAAAAATCAAAAAGAAAGAGAAAATCTAACCTAGCTAACTCACTTTCGTAGGAATCACGGTTGCACTTAGCATGTGCAACAAGCCGTTAAACCCCTAGGTTACCCTAAAGGACGAGTGTTGTCTCGTGAGGGTTTTCAGCGGATTACACACAAAATCCATAAAAAGGAAATATTTGAATTATTATTGAAGAGACTAAGTAGTCTATAAGTTTTAGGATCCTCATTTTTATTCATTCTTTAAACTTAGTCCTAATAAAGTCAATTGTTATCTTATTTTAGGTAAGGATTAAAATTGAATGTTTGTATAGTCTTTTTCGTTACCAAAAGTCATACGCACCCTTGTGAATCTAGGAATTCCTTAACTTGGACTCTCATGCCTCTTTATTATTTTTATAACATCATCTAATTTTCTTTCGTGTAAGTATCAAGGCTTCTTGAGGCCCACATACCTAACTAATTGACTATTAGATGTGTTAATATATATATATATATATATATATATATATATATATATATATATATATATTTTTTGGCATGTATAACTCATCTAATTTTCTTTCGTATAAGTATCAAGGCTTCTTGAGGCCCTCATACCTAACTAATTGACTAATAGATGTGTTAATACATGTATAATATTTCTCAATTTTCTTAGGCTTTCTAATCCACCCATGTAGCGAACTTAAAGTCGGTGGCTCCCAAACCGGTCGGTTTTAGGGCACCAGGTGAGAAAACACCCCGCGGACTCAAATTCGAATGAACTAGGCCACAAAACTAAGGACTTTTTATTTAGAACTACCTTTAGGCGTGAATACTTAGCTTCTTGAGGCACATGTATCCAGCTTAATTGGTGATTTTTTTTTTTTTTTTATGAGGCACAAGGTCTTTGTCTTAGAATCCTAGATATGTACTAGGAATGCACATTTCATTAAGGTAAAAATTAAGACTAACTAATTATTCAATTTCTCTTCCTATACCTAAAATTTAAACAATTTATTTATTTTGACCAAGTTTTTAGAAATCCTAATCATGATTTTCCTAATCCTTAAAACTAACTTAGATTTTTTTCAAAAAATAAGTCAAAATATTCCTTTTTATAACATTTTTTTTTTATATTGTATAATTTTTTTATATATTTTTAATTTTTTTTTTTATATTACATACCCTTCCCCCACACTTGTTTCATGCATTGTCCCTAATGTATGAATGAAATGTATGGATGCATGAACTGGCAGCAAGATATAATCACCGATACAGTGGGTCAAAAAGACCCATCGCCGCATTAGCTTCCGGCACAGACTCCAAAAGATTTTAAAACGTTGACCATTTACCTTGAATGCATTGCCATTTTTGGGATCGTAGATCTCTATGGCTCCGTGTGAAAACACCGTTTTAACAATGAATGGTCCTGTCCATCTTGACTTCAACTTGCCGGAAAGAGATGAAGTCTAGAGTTGTAGAGTAAAACTTTTTGTCCTTGGACAAAAGTTTTTCTCGTGATGAATTTATCGTGAAAAACCTTAACTCTATCCTTCGCAATCTTTGCATTCTCGTATGCATCATTCCTCAACTCCTCTAGTTCAGAAATTTGTAATTTCCGAAACTCACCGGCCTTATCTAAATCGAAATTTAGCTGCTTAATTGCCCAAAGGGCCCGTGCTCTAGCTCGACAGGAAGGTGGCAAGCCTTTCCAAAGACCAGTCTATAGGGAGACATTCCTAGAATCGTCTTAAAGGCAGTCCTATATGCCCATAGGGCATTCACCAGTTTGGTGGACCAGTCCTTCCTATTCTGATTCACAGTCTTTTCCAAATCAGCTTGACTTGCCTATTAGAAACTTCTACCTGCCCGCTAGTTTGAGGATGGTAGGGCGTAGACTACTTGTGAGTAATGGCATATTTTCGCATAAGAGCTTCAAAAGTTCTATTGCAAAAATGTGTGCCATTGTCGCTAATGATGGCTCGAGGGATTCCAAAGCGTGAGATGATATTATCTTTCAGAATTTGACAACAACTTTGTTGTCATTTGTCTTGCAAGGGACAGCTTCTACCCACTTTGACACGTAGTCTACGGCCAACAAGATGTATTGGTGCCCAAACGAATTAGGGAAGGGTCCCATAAAATCAATGCCCCATACGTCGAAAAGTTCTACTTCTAGAATGGGATTTAGGGGCATCATATTTTGTTTGGAAATTCTTCCTATCATTTGACATCTTGTGCAAGTTTTGCAATACTCAAATGCGTCTCTAAACACAGTTGGCCAATAAAAGCCACTTTGCAGAATTTTCTCGGCAGTTTTGCGGGACCAAAATGTCCACCGCAAGCGAACTCATGACAAAAAGCTAGCACGCTTCTAGTCTCCTCGTCGGGGACACATCTCCTAATGATTTGGTCGCTACAATATTTGAAAAGATAAGGATCTTCCCACATGTAATACCGAACTTGAGACAAGAATCGGTATCTATCCTGTTTAGACCAACTAGGTGGTGTTTGGTTTGTGACTAAGTAATTTACTATGTCAGCAACCATGGCTCCTTAGAGATGGTTAGAAGTTGCTCATCGGGAAAATTGTCATTGATGGGCAGCTCGTCAGAAGGTGCGTTTGGCACACAAGAGAGATGGTCAGCTACGACATTTTCGACACCTTTTTTATCTCGAATTTCGAGATCGAATTCTTGAAGGAGAAGGATCCAACGAATGAGTCAGGCCTTCGCATCTTTTTTAAGCATAAGGTATCGAAGAGCAGAATGGTCAGTAAAAATCGTGGTCTTGGTCCCAAGTAGGTATGGGCGGAATTTCTCCAAAGCGAACACTACTGCCAAGAATTCCTTCTCGGTTGTAGTATAGTTCATTTGGGCGTCATTGAGCGTCCTACTCGAATAATAGATCACGTGCTGCTTGCTGTCCTTACGCTGTCCTAAGACAACACCTATCGCAAAATCTGAGGCATCGCACATGATTTCAAAAGGCTTGGACCAGTCCGGAGGTGAGATAATAGGAGCAGAGATAAGTTCCACTTTCAATTTCTCCCATGCACTATGGCACCTATCATCAAAGATGAAGGACACGTCTTTAGCTAGAAGGTTTGTAAGGGGTCTAGCAATTTTGCTAAAGTCCTTAATGAACCTACGATAAAATCCAGCGTGTCCTAAGAAAGACCGAATGTCCTTCACGCATTACGGAAGTGGAAGTTTCGCTATGATCTCCACCTTGGCCTTGTCTACCTTAATCCCTTCCCTAGATATCTCGTGACCTAGGACAATCCCATGTTGCACCATGAAGTGACACTTTTCCCAATTGAGGGTCAAGTTCTTTTCGGTGCACCTACTCAGTACTAGCTCCAAGTGATGGAGACACTGGTCAAATGAATTCCCATAGATGGAGAAGTCGTCCATGAAAATCTCTAAGAAACGCTCAACCATATCAGAAAACAGGCTTAACATACAACGTTGGAATGTGGCGGGGCATTGCACAAGCCGAAAGGCATTCGACGGTAGGCAAATGTCCCAAATGGGTACGTGAACGTTGTCTTTTCTTGGTCCTCCGGGGCTATATGGATTTGATTATACCCTGAATAACCGTCCAAGAAGCAGTAGTACTCATGTCCTGCTAATCTTTCCAGCATTTGGTCAATAAATGGGAGGGAAAAATGATCTTTCCTAGTGGCTGCGTTCAACTTGCGGTAGTCTATGCATACTCTAACCTTGGTAGGCAATCGTGTTTGCACTAACTCATGTTTGTCATTCTCTACCACAGTAAAGCTAGATTTCTTAGGGACCATATGCATTGGGCTAACCCATTCGCTATCGGAAATGGGATAAATGATCCCATTATCTAACAGTTTTACTATTTCGGCGTGTACAACCTCCTGCATGAGTGGGTTTAGCCTACGCTGTGGATCCCTCTTCGGTCTAACCCCTTCCTCTAGATGGATACGATGCTGGACTATCGTAGGGCTCAGTCCCTTGATATCTGCCATAGTCCAACCAATGGCTTTCCTATGTCTCCTAAGGGTTGCCAGCAGGTCCTCCTCTTGCCTATTGGTCAAATTAGATGCAACTATGACCGGTAACGTCTCTTGTTCACCTAGGTAGGCGTACTTAAGATGTTTGGGCAGGCTTTTAACTCCAAAGAAGGAGGTGGCTCAATGGGTGGAGGTGTTAAGCTAGAGTCTCCCATCTCTATAGAACTCAGATTTGATTCCCATTCGATCTCATCAAGGCTGATATCACTTGTTTCTAAATCTTCCTCTTCCTCTGACTCAAGTATGATCTCATCATTATGCTCACTCGTCATATTTCAATGAAGTTAACCTCAAAGGGTTGGTCAGTCACATCGTAGGGATGCTTACCTAGGTTGAAAACATTGACCTCCTTGGTCATATCCCCAAAAGTTAATCTCATGGATCCGTTTCTACAATTGATTATTGCATTTGCAGTTTCTAGGAACGGTCTTCCTAAGATGACGGGAGTTTGGGACCTAGGATTGACATAGGTTGTGTCTCTAAGACAATGAAATCTACTGGGTAAATGAATTCTCCTACCCGTATGAGAACGTCATTGATTTCTCCTTAGGAACTTTGATAGAGCGGTCAGCCAACTGAATAGTAACTTGGTTGGGTTGAGTTCACCTAATCCAAGTTGTTGGTACACAGAGAAAGGGAGCAAATTGATGCTGGCTCCTAAATCGAGGAGTGCTCGATTGATTTCGCTCGCTCGACCTATGGTGCAAGAGATGGTGGGGCAACCTGGGTCCTTATACTGATAGGGATCTGATTGGACAATAGCTCACTAATGTTAGTGGCTAGAAAAACTTCTTAGCACATTAGTCTTTCTTTTCTTGGTGCACATGTCCTTAAGGAATTTGGCATAACTAGGGACATGTTGGATTACATCAAGACGTGAATGTTGAGCCTAACTTGATTGAACACCTCTAATAATTTCTCCATATGTGCATTGTTGTTGCTTCTAAGCCTATTTGGAAATGGAGCTATAGGCTGGTGCATCTGACCTGGACTTTTCAGCTTCAGTTTCATTGGGGCTGGATGGAACAGGAGTGGAGCTAGATGGAATGGAAGTGGAGCTAGATGGAATAGATGGCTGAGATGGATCCGATGGCATGGATACTTGATTATCAACTTGTTTTCCCGATCTGAGTGTATGAACCATATGACACTGATTTGGGTCTTGAGCCTCATTGGCTGGCCTAGGATTCCTAGGATTTGGCAATGGTTGAGTCGGTAGGGTACCCTCTGTCTTTCTTGCTGATTTAATTGGACCTCTATCCTGGTCAAGACTTGAGCTAGTGTGTCATGGCTTTTAACAAGAGTGTCCACCTTTCTTTCCATGTTTGAAAGCCTTGTTTCCATTTGTGAATATTGGAAAGATGGGGGAAGATTTTGACTAGGAAAACTTTGCTGATAGGGCTGGATTTTGGAAATTGTTGGAGAATTTGGGCCTAATTTGATCATTGTTGCTTGGGCCCCATGAAAAATTGGGATGATTTCTCCAACCAGGATTGTAGGTGGGTGAATAAGGATTGTTGGCGGGCCTTGTGAAGGCCGCACTCATATGTTCGGGCAAGCTTTGATGCGCGAAAAAGATAGGACATTCTCGAAACACATGGTTCATATCTTGACAATAAGTACAGCCCACCGAAGATGTTGGGCTGACTTGGTTCACAGAGACTGGCTCTTTAGTTTCAAGGGCCTCTAGTCTTCGCATAACAGCAGCTAACTTAGCATCGGTTGCTATGTTGGCCTCAATGGAATGGATAACTCCTTTAGAAGAAGTAGGGTCATTAGTCCTAAATTTTTCTGGAGTAGGTTCCCATTGGATGGTATTTTCAGCTAATTCCTCATACAAGTCCCATTCCTCATTTTCGTTCTTTTCATAAATCCTCCTTGGCATATGGATTCTAACAACGTCTTAGTTTGATATTCTAATCCATCATATAGAACTTGGCAAAGTCGCCATTTCTCTATCCCATGGTGAGGGCATTGGGCAAGAAGGTCCTTAAAACGTTCGAAATATTTCCAAAAAGGCTCATTTGCTGTTTGCTTAAACTGTAGGATATTCTTCCTAATCAGTGCAGTCTTGTGAACGGGATAAAATTTCCTTAAGAAGGCTCTTACGAAATTATCCCAAGAAGATATAGAACCGACCTCTAGACTGTAGAGCCATTTCTTTGCTAAATCCTTCAAAGCAAAGGGGACAAACCTAAGTTTGATGTCATCTTTTCCTAACTTAGGAATATTAATCATGAGACATACTTCCTCAAATTCCCTTATGAAGAAGTATGCATCCTCGGAGTCAAGTCCATGAAATTTCAGAAGGGTGTTGATGTATTGTGGCTTAAGCTCAAAGGGTCAACACCTTCATCGTTAAGCTTGATGCAAGAAGGAAGAGAAGTCCTGATAGGATAGATCCTATCTTGGAGTGATGGCGGTTTGTGCCATGTGTGAGTCGGGATTGAGCTCGGGAGGTGAACTAGTTCTAGTTAGCCTGGATGTAAGTGGGTCTCTCGACAAGCGGGTATGCACAATCAGCAAACAAGTTCACCCAATCAATCAATAAAAAAGAAAACAATCAAAAATCCTAATCTAGGGTAAGCCTTGACCTAGACGACTCCTAACTTTAGACTGTCCTTAGGAGGTCTACTGTCGACGTTAACCACAAGCTAATCGGCCAGGTAGGTGGCAAGACCGGTGGGAGGTTTTCCGTCAGAGACGTTCCTTAATTAAATAACCACCGTTCTTCGGGCTTTCGGCCCTCAATCCCCTGCCTAGACACGATTTGACAAGAGTTAATTTCGAACAATTTTTTCCTTCGGTCAATCTCCTATTGAGTCCGAGTTAACCTAGGGCCAACGTCTAGTCAAATTTTACTTAAGGTTAGGGTTGTGAGTGTGAGGATATGATTTGTGGGCCAAGGAAGGGTGATGAAATCCCCACCTTATCTTGCTTATGGGTATGCCCTTAAGATGAATTAGTGTAACGTGTAAAGCTGTAGAAAAGTAATCACTCAAGAAAGCAGTAAACAACCAAGAGTATTTCCTAATCTATATGCTATGCAAACGTACCTTGTCGCCAGCACTCTTCAACAGAATTAAAAAAAAAATGTAAATAGACACGTGCCCTAAATGCAAGAGTTTAAAAAAAAATTTTTTTTTTTTTCAACAAATGGGTTAATGTTATTAATTAGCAGTTGCAGAGTGATCACAGAGAAATAATATCACAGCAGTAAGCAGATTTGCAATGCAGAGCAACCTGCAGAAAAGCAGGTTAGTAGTTCACTACTACTGCCGCAGATCTGCGGCTTTTGCTGCGTTTCTACGGCAAATTAGTAGGTCCAGGTGCTCTGCCTTCGAGGGCAGAGGCACTGGATTGCTGTATGTCCTTGCTGCTGCTCTGTTTTTTGTTTTCTGTTCTGTGTACCTGCAACAGAAAGAATAAAGAATGATTAGAACGAGGAGGAAATCGTGCCGTTCCCCCGCAACGGCGAAAAGTTTGATTGAGATTTTTAAAGAATAGAAATAGAGTTCAGATTTCTTAGTCTCAATGCGAATCCGCTGTAGCAAGGGCTCAAGCGGGTCGTGATCCTCAGGGAAGGATGCGATGCAAGCTTTTCGGCCGATTCCCCTGTATGCTTAAGTAAGAAAAGAGAGATTAGATTTGAGAGATATATATGATATAAAAGATGTGGTTTTTACTGATCTTCTACCACAACCCTATTGCACGTTAAGGAGATTGAACATCATCTTAATATATGTGAAATTAATCCTAGGTTATTAGCGAAGATGCAAGCAAGAATAAAAGAGTTTAGAATCTTACTAGTTCGCACCTTTGAACATTCAACACGATTTCATCTTAACATCTAAGTACAGCGGAAGAAAAGCATTACCTTGAAGTTACGCTGTCAAAGTTCTTAAATATGAAGGGTGAGGAATTATTTAAAAGTGTAACCTAGATTAGAAGCTGATTATCCATTTAGTCCTCAAGCAATCTACTTCAAACCTAGGGTTTCTAAAAAGTATTATTAATCTGTTCAACTCCAAACATGCTTAGGGTTGCTAAGAATTCAGCAAACCACAAAGGAAGATTAGTTCATCATCTTTTATTATTTTTCTTTTCTTTTTTTTTTTATATGAGAAGAATAAAGAAAGAGAGAAAATAAAGAGAATCGAGAGATCACAGATCAAACCAAACTCAAGAAATCACAAAGTAAATGCAAAATTAAATGACAGAAATTAAGTGGCAAAAAGGTAACCTTTATTCGAGAGTAAACTCCAATTACAAAGCTCCTTCTTCTCCACACCGTGCTTGAAACAAAGATTACAACTTGCTGAAATTTAAAGAAAAATGGCTAAAGAAACCCTAATACGTCTCTGGATGCCCTGTTCGTTGCGCCTGCAGGGATATTTATAGTGCAGAAGTGTGATAGAGTCTTGGATAGATCGCAGACGAAATCTGGTATCCAAATTCATCCACTATGCCGCAGAATTGCGGCTTTTGCCGCAAATCTGCTGCAGTTTAGTGGATTCAGGCCACGCGCTTTGGCGCGTGGCTTCTCCTGGTCCGTCTATATGGCGCATGCTTCTGGAATATGCATCCTGGCCTTTTAATCGGATTTTCGAGATAACTTAGTAATCAAGTTACTTAATCCTTAATTCATTTCTTCAATCTTCTTTCCACGAATTTCCTTCTTATCTTGGGCTTTTATCCTCATCCTGCAAGTGTTTAGGGTTGGATAGAAGTCTACTTCCCTTATCTCTGATATTTGCAACTTTTAGCCCTTGTATTTGCATTTTGACTTCTTGTAATTGCGCTTTTTCACCTGGGCTTCAAACATGGGCTTGGATCTGGGCTTTTGGGCTCTTTAAGCTTTATTTCTTATTAAAATAATAATTCGAGGCCTGCACACATTAAATAACAAAATATTAATAAATGTGCATTATAATATGAATAAATATGCAAATGTGATGGTATATATGATGACAATTATGCATTTTTCACTACCTATCAGTTGGTCAACCGGCCCTCAAGCCATACAGGCCGTGCACGTCTGTGCACATCGGTCGACCGAACCGGTCGACTAGCAGAAGACCTGGTCCAACATTTTTCAGGGATTAAAACTTGGTCTTTTTACTTTCAATAAAATCCTATAAATTCTCATAAATTCTACAAAAATAAGTTCATTATATACTTTAATATACAAACATGTTTAATTAAAAATCAAAACACATTACAAACATTTGAACTATTTTTGTAATATAGAAATTTTGGCTTAAACAAAAATCTGTATTTTTCAAAAACAATCTCCAAATTGAAAAACGATTTTTTCAAAACTTCTCCAAATACAAGAACAAGATATTTTAAACATTTTTCAAGCTTAATGTGTATGATATGATCCACTACACATATATGATGAAATATTTATGTTTTTGATAATAAGCTCTAAATTAAGTTTTGATAAAACACATGTATATTTGAAGCTTAAAAACCAAACCGATATTTTTCTAAAACAAAAACTCTTTTATAAATGACATATAAATCTTGTTTGTGAGTGTATATGACCTTAAGCAATCCATCAACTAATCTATCCTTTATATTTTATCTAAAAATAAAATCTTGACGCTTACAAACATGACACAAGTCTTCTTGAAAATCTTCTCTTGATAGTCTTCTTCTCCTTCTGGACTTGGTCCAAACCTTGATCCAATGAGCTAGACTCCTCTTGAGTACTTGATGCGATCTTAATGCGCGAGCTCTTGAATCAACACGTGCTAGCTCCAAAACTTGACTATGAATCCTTTGTTAAAGTTTAAACACCTACTAAGCTCTTAATCAAATATCTGAGACTAAATAAATACAAGATCATTAGTACTATAACTACATGAGTTAATCATCATCAAAACTAGAGTGATGGGCCTCTGGGCCAACATTTATACTAATTAAGTTTAAGTGTTTAAGATTATTTCAGGGTTCTAAGAACTCAAGAAGTTTCTTTCCCTAAAGGGGAAGGTGGTGTTGACTCAAGATGGCTCAAATATGGGATAAAGAATTCAAGTAACTAAACGATTCAAATGGAAAAGCTCGATTGAAGATCTTGTAGTCATCTAGACCCTTGTAAGATTTTAGTATGTTAAAGAGTAAGGATATGATAGATGTGCTCAAGAAGTTACATACACAAAAATATACTTTTCAAAAATACAAGTTTTGGGTAGTATTGCTTTTGTTGCATGTTTGGTATTAATACATGTTTCATAGTTTTTCAAATTTTTATATCAAGTTTAGAACATGTATTTTTTCTCCTATACTATGCTACATAATCCTCAAACCAATTCAAAATATTTTAAAAATATTTCAAAGTTCAAAAATTTGCTTTAAATCTATTTCAGGCCATAACGGTCGACCAGCCAGTCGACCGTAGCTGTTTTAGGCCAAAACGGTCAACCGGTTGGTCGATCGGGCCTTTGGCCGTGGGCGTGCACGTCTATGCACGTCTATCGGTTAACGGGGTCGGTCAACCGTCAACCCCTGCGATCGACCGGTCGGTCGACCGACTGCATGGGCCTTACTCTCTGTTTGTACCGGTCGACCGGCAGTTCAAAATTTTCCTTTTAAAATGACCTGCGGTCGGCCGGAGCCAACAGCTATATTCTTAGTGACATGCCGGTCGACCGGTCGATCGGCCGGTCGACCGACAGACGTCCAGACTAGCACAACGACTCTAATTTGGATCTGTTTTGTTTTTTATGGGTTCCAATGGCTATTTTTTATTTCTAAGTGGTTAAACTCACCCTTAATGACCTAATATCACTATGAATGTTATTTATCCTTTGCCTATAAATAGAGGTCATGGGTTTTGATTTTTTAATATAAAAATTATCCAAGTTTCAAGTGTTTTTAAGAGAGAAGTGTTCATTGCTTTCCATTTCTACGTCTTCTTTTTTCAAAAGCTTTTCAGTTGGTTTTTCAGTCTTCAAAATCTCTTCAACTGATTTTTTCTCTCACTTAGCTTCTTGAGGCTAAAATCATACTCCACTCTATAAGAAGTTGTAAGAGTGTGTTTGTGGTCTTTCTAGATCACCAAGTAACTTGTATTCCATTGAGTTATGGTTCCTCTTGTGTAGAGGATAGTATTGTTAGAGTTGGGTACTCCGGTCTTGATTAGACCAAGTTGTAATCCCTTGGGTGTTTCCTGTGTGGAAGTTCCCTTTATGGATATAGTGAAAATCCTTCATAGTGGTGAAGGCGGGGACGTAGAGCAGTGGCTCGAACCTCAAAACAAATTCTCTTATGTTTGCGATTGATTTCTTCTTGCTCTTTATTGCTTTACTTTCTTATACTTGTGATACTATTTGTCTTGCTTTTCTATATTGCCTTCATTTCATCTTCTTGCATTTAGGTCTTTACTCATATCACAAGAAAGCAATTAGGCACCTCAACCATCATCTAGAGGAATCAAAGAGGAGAAGTTCTAGAGCCCTTCACCGGGAATTCGGCTTCAATTTCTTGTTTTGAGTGACCTCTTGCATCTTACATCTTAATTAATTTTTAAAAGTGCATTTGATTAGCTAACACCTATTCACCCCCCTCTAGGTGTTTTTCAATTGGTATCAGAGTTTTGGTCTCTAGTTTCTTGGCTTAACAACCTTAGAGAGATCCTCAATTGCTAATCATCTTTTCATATTTCATTCTCATACACATTAGTAAAGATGGCCGAAGGTATTAAGACCCCATCCAAGTTTGATGGCCTTAACTTTCTCATATGGAAGGTTAAGATGACCATGTTTTTGCAATCCTTAGGAAGCCGGGTTGCAAAAGCGATGACTAAACCCTTTAGTGCACCCCTTGGCGATGAGGACACTTGGTCCTATATTTCTACAAAAGAGTTTGACGCAAATGCTAGGGCACACTATGCCTTACTTCAAGCTCTTAATGATGATGACATTGCTAGAGTCATACACTACAAATCCACATATGAGATTTGGACTCACCTTTTAGTCACTCATGAAGGAACATCACAAGTAAAGATGGTTAAAATTGACCTCTTACGTTCCCAATATGAAAACATTACCAATCAAAAAAAATGAGTCCATTGATGATATGGTTACAAAATTTATAAAAATAACTAACGGTCTTGCTTCCTTAGGTGACAACATTGACAACGATTAAAGGTGAGGAAGATCATTTGTGCACTCCCACCATCTTGGGAAGTTAAAGCTACAACCTTGAAGGAGCTCAACGACAAGGAGGAAATGGAGCTCATTGGTCGTATAGAGAACCTTAAGACCCATGAGATGGAAAGAAAGGCTAGAGAAGAGATGGCTCCTCTAAAGAAAGAAAGCAATCACTTTCAAAAGCTCTTCCACCTTCTCTGACGAAGATGATAAAGAAGAGGATGATGATGATCTCTCTCTTCTTGTGAAGAATGTTCGGAGAATGTACACCAAAGCAAAATTTTAAAATAGAAGATGGCAAGAAAAGGAAGAAAAGAAGATCATTTGTTTCAATTGCTGGAAGCTGGGGCACATCGTTGAGGAATGTCCGGCAAATAAGAGCAAACCTTCCACCTCCAAGAAGCCCTACAAGAAGAAGGCTTTAAAGGCTACATAGGATTCAGAGAGTGAATCCAACAAAGAAGTTGACACGGCTCACATGTGTTTCAAGGCTAATGATAACACAACTAAGGTAATCCCCGAATCATCCCTTGAAGATTGTGAATTATCCATGAATGAATTAGGAGAAGATTTTGAAGAATTATTTCACAATTATGATTTCTTAAAAATAAATATTTAAAAATAAAAAAGGAAAATAAAACTCTTAACCATAAAATTTTCATACTCACAAAAGAAAAGGATGATTTGTTTTCAACTCTCACTTTTACTCAAAAAGATTTTGATGCTTACAAGATTTTTTGTAAAACTAAATTTCTACAAATAGATAAAGATGAGATTTCTATCCTAAAGAATAAAATAACTCTTTAAAAGAAGTTTTAAAGAAATGTGAATTTGATAAATCTAGATTGGAGGCTATATTTCCTAAGAAACATATCCCAAAGAAACAAACTCATGCTACACACACCCATACTTATAAGTCACAACATTTGCACTCACATCATGCTAAATGCACAACACAAACCAAACATGTTCACACTCCACACACTCATCATGCCTTCATGTATGGTAAAATTTATGCATGCACTTATTGTGACCGAAAGGGCCACTTGGCTAATTTTATTTTGACAGAATAAATACCTCAAATAATCATGTTTGAGTTCGTAATGCTAACATTAAAGTACCCAAAAAAATTTGGGTACCAAAGTTAACAAATATGTTACATGATGTAGTTACACTCCAAAGCTCAAAGACGTAGGGAGTGGTGGTATCTTGATAGTGGTGCTCAAGGCACATGACATGGGATATCAACAACTTTACAACCCTATCAAGATACCATGAAGGTGGTACCGTTACCTTTGGAGATGAGTCCAAAGGAAAGATTATTGGTATAGGTAACATTAAACTTGGTTCATCTCCTATGATTGAGAATGTTGTTTTAATTGATGGCCTCAAGCATAATCTCTTGAGTGTTAGTCAATTTTGTGATAAAGGTTTTAATGTGATTTTGATGACTTAGTTTGTAATGTATTTGATAGACAAACTAATGCATGTATACTTTTTGGATTTTGTGAAAACAATATATACATGACTGATATGATACAATGTAATACCACATGTTTGAATGCCTTCAATGATGACTCTTGGTTATGGCATAGGAGACTGGGCCATATTTCTTTTGACCATCTATCTAGCATAAACAACAAGGAAGTGGTGAAAGGTGTTCCTTATTTGAAATTTCAGAAGGACCGCATTTGCGATGCGTGCCAACTTGGAAAACAAACCAAGTCCTCTTTCAAATCCATCAAGAATATCATGAACATCACGACCCTTAGAGTTAATTCATATGAATTTATTTGGTCCTACTAAAATCAAAAGTCTAAGTGGGAATCATTTTGCTTTTACATTAGTTGATGAATTTTCTCATTTTACTTGGTTTTCTTTTAGAACATAAAAATCAAGCCTTTTCACATTTTCAAATGTTTAAGAAAAGAGTTAAAAAGGAAAAAGATTCTTCAATTTTATGAATAAGGAGTGATAGAGGTGGTGAATTCAATAGCTAATCCTTTATCACTTACTGCGAAGAACATGGAATTAAACATGAATTATCTTGTCTTAGAACTCCACAACAAAATGGAGTAGTTGAGAGAAAAAGTCGAACACTACAGGAAATGGCTAGGACTATGATAAATGAATACGTCTCCCCAATATCTATGGGCCGAGGCCGTAAACACATCTTATTACATATCAAAAAGGGTTTTCCTTTGCGAAAACACATCTAAAACTTCTTTCAAAATTTACTATTCAAGAAAACCAAATGTTTCTTATTTTAAAGTTTTTGGTTGTAAATATTTTGTCTTAAATACTAAAGATAATTCAGGTAAGTTTGATGCAAAATCTTATGAAGCTATTTTTGTTGGTTAATCTAACACTAGTAAAGCCTATAGAGTCTTCAATAAATCTACTACGACTATTGAAGAACCTATACATGTAAAGTTTGAGGAATCTAATATTTTATTGAGAATGTTGTAGAAATAGATTCCTTAGGTGAAGACATGGAGAGGATAACCTTGAAGGACTCACCTATACAAGAAGACAAGCCAAAGATTGATGTGCAAAGCAAAGTTCAAGAAGTTGAAGTGGAGCCAACATAACACTTTCAAAAGATTGGAGATTCACTCCACATCATCCCAAGGATCTCATTATAGGTGATGTATCAAAAGGGTAACTACTCGTTCCAAACTCTATGATCTTTGTGGCCATTATGCTTTTATTTCTCATTTTGAATCAAAAAACATCCTCGAAGTCGACGGCGACTCATATTGGTTGCTTGCCATGCAAGAAGAGCTCAATCAATTTGAGGGCAACCAAGTTTGGCATCTTGTTCCTAGACCTCATGATAGACCAACAATTGGCACTAAATGGATTTTTAGAAACAAGTTGGATGAGTCGGGTAATGTTGTTAGGAATAAAGCTAGGTTAGTGGCCCATGGTTACACCCAAATTGAAGGTATCGATTTTGAGGAAACCTTTGCACCCGTAGCACGGCTTGAAGCCATATGGATAACACTTACTTTTGCTTTCTATGAAGAATTCAAACTTTTTCAAATGGATGTCAAAAGTGCATTTTAAATGATTTTATTAAAGAGGAGGTGTATATTGAACAACCCCCCGAGTTTGTTAATCCTACACATTCGGATTTTATTTCCAAACTAGACAAAGCTTTATATGGTTTAAAACAAGCTCCTTGAGCTTGGTCTGAAAGACTTTCATCATTTCTTATTTCTAATGGTTTTGATAAAGGAACAATAGATACCCTTTGTTTACTAAACATGTTGATAATAATATTCTTATTGTTCAAATATATATATTGATGATATTTTATTTGGATCTACTAATGAAAAATTTTGCAAAGATTTTGAATCATGCATGAAGGAGGAATTTGAGATGTCTATGATGGGCGAACTTAACTACTTCCTTGGACTCCAAATCAAGTAAAGGAGTGATGGGATTTTTATAAATCAAGCAAGTACACCAAGGAACTCATCAAGAAATTTGGGTTTGAAGGGGCTAAGACAAGCAAAACTCTCATGGATACCACAATAAAACTTGACAAGGATGAACAAGGTATAAATATAGACATTAAACTCTATCGTAGCATGATTGGTAGTTTATTATATTTAACGGCTAGTAGGCCAGATATTATATTTAGTGTTTGTCTATGTGCTAGATTTCAATCGTGTCTTATAGAGTCCCATTTGATTACGGTAAAACGCATTATTAGATATGTTAATGGCACCATTGGAATGGGTTTGTGGTATCCGAAGTCCGGATAATTTTTCATGACGAGTTTTTTGGATATTGTCTATGCGGGTTGTTGAGTGGATAGGAAGAGTACTAGTAGAACCTCTTAGTTTCTAGGAAATTGTCTTGTTTCATGATCTTTCAAGAAGCAAAATTCTGTGGCCCTCTCAACCACCGAGGCGGAGTATGTTGCGGCCTAGGCTTGTTGTGCACAAGTCCTTTGGATGAAACATACTCTCTTTAACTATGATTTGCATTATGACCATATTAAAATATTTTGTGATAATACTAATACTATTCATATAACTAAAAATGTAAATCAACATAATAAGACAAAGCACATTGACATTCGATATTACTTTCTTAGAGATCATTATGAGAAAGGTGATATTGATATTTATTATGTTTCCACCGATTTTCAACTTGTAGATATTTTTACTAAAACACTAGATTATAATAGATTTTCATTTATTTGTGGTGAATTAAATGTTTGTATTATGTATTCATGAGTTTTTACAAATCTTTTTCAAATTTAGTTATCCTAAGAAATTTTTTTTACCCTTTTTGATGAATGACAAAAAGGGGGAGAAATATTTTGAGTTTGAGTTATTCTTTATCATGCACACTTTTGTTATAACGTGTAAAGTTCATTCTTTTGCAAAGTTTATAATTTTTCTTTTCTTGTACTTAATAGATAGCATAATTTGAGGGGGAGCTTTTTAAGCTATTTCACATTTTTTTTAAAATAACTCATATGTTTTGTCATTATCAAAAAGGGAGAGATTGTTGGCCCACGGTTACAATCACCCAGTTTTAGAGTTTTGATGATCACAAAACATATATAGTTATTTCTACTAATTAAGTTTAAGTGTTAAGATTATTTTAGGGTTCTAAGGAGTCAAGAAGTTTCTTCCCTTAAACGAAGGTGGTGTTGACTCAAGATGACTAAAATACAGGATTAAGAATTCAAGTAACTCAACAATGCAAATGGAAAAGCCTAATTGAAGATCTTGTAGTTACCTAGACCCTTGTAAAATTTTAGTATGTTAAAGAGTAAGGATATGATAGTTGTGCTCAAGAAGTTACACACACAAAAATGTATTTTTCAAAAATACAAGTTTGAGTAATATTAGTTTTGTTGCATGTTTGATATTAATACATGTTTCATAATTTTTCAAATTTTTATATCAAGTTTAGAATATGTATTTTACCTCCTATACTATGCTACACAACCCTCAAACCAATTCAAAATATTTTAAAAATATTTCAAAGTTCTAAAATCTATTTTAAATCTATTTTAGGCCATAACGGTCGACCGGTCTGTCGACCGGGCCTTTTGACGTGGGCGTGCACATCTGTGCACGTTTGTCGGTCGATCGTCAACCCCTGCGGTCGACCGATCGGTCGACCGACTGCATGGGCCTTACTCTCTGTTTGTGCCGGTCGACCAGCCCGATCGACCGGCAGTTCAAAATTTTCTTTTTAAAATGACCTGCGGTCAATCGGAGCCAACGACTATATTCTTAGTCAACCGGCCTCGGTCGACCAGCGGACGTCCAGACTGGCACAACGGCTCTATTTTGGATCTATTGTTTTTTATGGGTTCTAACGGCTATTTTTTGTTTTCAAGTGGTTAAACTCACCCCTAATGATCTTGTATCACTATGAATGTTATTTATCCTTTGCCTATAAATAGAGGTCATTGGTTTTGATTTTTCAATATAAAAAAATATCCAAGTTTCGAGTGTTTTCAAGAAAAGAAGTGTTTCATTGCTTTCCATTTCTAAGTTCTTCTTTTTTCAAAAGCTTTTTAGTTAGTTTTTAAGTCTTCAAAATCTCTTCAACTGATGCTCTTCTCTCACTTAGCTTCTTAAGCCTAAAATCATACTTCACTCTATAAGAAGTTACAAGTGAGTGTTTGTGGTCTTCCTAGATCACCAAGTGACTTGTATTCCATTGAGTTGTGGTTCCTCTTGAGTAGAGGATAGTATTGTTAGAGTTGGGTACTCCGGTCTTGAGTAGACCAAGTTGTAATCCCTTAAGTGTAAGGTTCCTGTGTGGAAGTTTCCTTGTGGATATAATGGAAATCCCTCATGGTGGTGAAGGAGGGGATGTAGAACAGTGGCTCAAACTTCGAAAACAAATTCTCTTGTGTTTGCGATTGATTTCTTCTTGCTCTTTATTGCTTTACATTCTTATACTTGTGATACTATTTGTCTTGCTTTTCTATATTGCATTCATTTCATCTCCTTGCATTTTCGGTCTTTACTAATATCACAAGAAAGTAATTAAGCGCTTCAACTCATCATCTAGAGGAATCAAAGAGGAGAAGTTCTAGAGCTCTTCACCGGGAATTTAGCTTCAATTTCTTATTTTGAGTGACCGCTTGCATCATACATCTTAACCAGTTTTTAAAAGTGCATTTGATTAATATAACACTTATTCACCCCCCTCTAGGTGTTTTTCAATAGGTTGCGTCTGATCAAGCAATCATTAGAGTGTTAACCCATCATAGACTAGATCAGAACAGTCGGCGTGGACGAACTTCCATCTTTCAGGTGGCTCCCCGAGAAGTGTCGTCAGGGTGTAGAGGACCTGTATAGGCTGCGGGCCTGATTGCATCTCAATTTTGCATTATTATCATCACATTTGCACATTTAGCTTGATTATTCTTTATTAAAAATTTCTATTTAACCCTCTTTTGATTATGGTGTGTAATTATTTAAATGGGAAGATAAGGATAGAGGAAGCTTCTAGTTTATCCCTAATCCTATCTAAATTTGAGCTTCAATTAATTCAATTTAAAATCAAGAGGAGAAAAGGATAAAGCATCATCTTCACACTTCACAATCATAATATATATTTCTAGAAAATGGATGGGATAAAGCTAATCCTAATTGGGGATAAAATGATAATTTAAATTAAATGGAGTTCAAAATCAATTCAGACACGGATTTAGACTGAACACCTCTTAGTTTTTTAATCATAACTTTCACTACAGATATTTAAACCTAATAATTCAATATGATATAAAAATAGAACTTAAAAGGCTACAATTTGAATGTTAACCATTATTTCCAATTCATTCGTCTGATGAGTCATATTCAGCAATAAACACGCCAACTTGCTGCAGATTAATTCAGAATTGAATTTCCATATTGAATTAGGATTGAGTTAAATATCTAATTTATATCTTATTGTGATTGGCTCTGAGGCATATTTAAAGTGCTAAAATCTCTCATAATCAAACATTTTCACATCATAGATCATAACTTAGGATTTTTCTTTAATTTCTCTTTCAAATTTCTTTTGTAATTTTTTAGGATTTAGTTTTAGTTTAAGCTTTATATAAAAGGAGGAGGCTCTTGTAATTGAAAGTGACAACATCAATAACAAGATTTTTCTTTCTAATTTATCTTTATTTACTTGCTTTCTCTTTTATCATGTTTTCTTTAGATTCTCTCATGTGTAGCTAATCTTTTTCATGGATTATTAATTTTTACCCACTACTACTTCTAGTTCTATGTTAGAGTAAACCGATTGGATCTTATGCATGCTTAAATTCTAGAAATAGCTAATACTCTTGAAGACACATGACGATAGTTAAATCTATTATTTGCTAATACTTTCCAATAGTTTTTCTTATTCTATTCTTAGATAGCCTTAATAGTTTAATATTAGTTATTTCTTCTTATTCTATATTTGAAAATTTTGATAGTTTAATATTAGGTCTTGGTTAGTGATTATTTCAGATAGGGTTTCTTCATCTTATGTATCTTACTTAAATTAAATGCAACTCTAAGGTATAGTTTTTATGATTCAAAGTGAAGTTTAATCTAGCATAGGTTAGTATATTAGTGGTGGTAGATGATTAGTAAGCTATATTTTCTTAATATTTTCAAAACCTTAATCTTCAAAACCATATCATATCTTCATCTTCTTTCTACCTCTAACACTTAACAAAGACTTTTTCTTTTTTTTTTGAAGAAGAACTATTAACCTACTTAGTGTTTAAAAAAAATACTAAAAAGCTTCTATCACATTGCTCTCTTTGTGAATTCAACCCGCATAGGCCTTGCTACTACTGATAAATTATGAAAGGTAGAGACTTAATTGACATTCAGATATCACCTTCTAATTTTAACCTCTCTCTATTTTCAACAATTAGGGCCTGTTCAGGTAGTCATCAAGGTGTTAACACATCATAGGCTGGACCAGAATAGCCGGCATGGGTGAGCCTTTATCTTTTAGGTGGCTTCACGAGGAGTGTCCTCAGGGTGTAAATGACCCATATAGGCTGCGGGCCTGCTCAGGAAGTCATCAGGGTGTTTACCCTTCATAGGCTGGACCAGGATAGCCGGCATAGGCGAGCCTCAATCTTTCAAGTGGCTCCCCAAGGAGTGCCATCAGGGTGTGGATGACCCATATAGGTTATGGAGGTTATGAATTATGCTCGGGATAGACATTAGAGTTGAGGGAAACTTGATTAAGATGGTGGAAAATTATCCTTTCATTGTCATGTTTACATAACTTACACATTATATTGTTATATGTGAAAAAAGTTTCACTGCTTATTAAGTTGGTTTCCGCCCTGGTCGGCTAGGGTGTATGACCCGTTACCTCCGCGAGCAATGATAATGTAGGGACCCACCCAGTTGGGTCCTAATTTTTTGTGATCCTTCTGCTGAGTGCTATGAATCACGTGCTTCAGAGCTAGGTCATCGACTTGGAATTCCTTGTGATTCTCCTTCTTGTGGTGAGCCCCAAATTTACTATTGATGGCTACGATGCGGATTTGGGCCTATTGATGCCATTTCTCTGAGTGATCAGCATCAAACGGAGTAGGGTGTCATTTTGATCTGGGACCATTCCTTCTATCCAGAGTGTCAGCATGCAGATATAGACCGGGATAATCGCCTCTGTCCTATATGCCAACAAGAATGAGGTTTCTCCGGTCAGAATGCGCTTGGTGGTCCTGTAGGCCCAGAGTACTTCGGGAAGTTTCTCTGCCCATTTGCCCTTGGCTTTGTCCAAGCGTTTGCATGGGTTATCGAGAATGGTTTGGTTGCTGATTTTAGCCTGGTCATTGCCTTCAGGGTAGTAAGGTGAAGAAAATCAATGAAAAATATTGTATTTGGTGCAGAAGCTGGCCACTTGCTTGCTGGCGAAATTAGTTTTGTTGTCAGAGATGATTGTGTGGGGATTCTAAAACAATATACTATGTTTTGTCAGAGGAACTTGACAATCTGCTACCCGCTGACTTCGAAGAGCGGTGCTGTCTCAATCTATTTGGTAATGTAGTCGATGGCTACCAATAGGAAATGCAGCTGGAGGTGCGCTCATGGGAGAGATCCGACTACTTTCAGTCCCCATTGCATAAAGGGCCACGGGCTGTGCAAGGTGTGAAGGTCAGAGCTCGGCCAGTTTGATGCTGGGGCAAACATTTGGCATTGTGGGCATTTTCTTACATAATCCTTGGTGTCATTGAACATCTTAGATCAGTAGTACCCTTGATTGATGACCTAGTGGGCGAGAAAGCATCCTCCTGTGTGGATCCTGCAGTTTCCATTGTGGATTTCCTGCATCACTTTCCGAGCCTCCTCTGGATCGAGGCATCTCAGATACAGGTCGAGGTGGAGGCTGGAGTAGGATTTTTTGTATAGTATGTCTCCGAGAAGTATGTACCGGGTGGCCAAGTGTTGGAGTTTCCTTGACTCTACTCTGTCGTCAGGAAGTGTCTCGACCTTCAAGTAAGCAATGATGGGACTCCTCCATCCCGGAAAGGTATTGGGTGTAGGATCTCTCCTGTAGGTTGTTGGACGCTCGAATTAGTAATGTGCTCGACGAAGATTTTTTTCTGAACTGGAACTTTGTGGCTACCCCCAAATTGGCAAGTTTGTCTGCATGTTGTTCGCGAATCTGGGGACCCACTCAAATCACACCGGGGAATTTTGAACTTTAATTTGAGAACAAGCTGTAGGTACTCCATCATCCGAGTATCTCTTGTGACATATTCACCAGTGACTTGGTTGACTACCAGTGAGGAGTCACAACGAACTTTGAGCCCTGTAACTTCGAGGGTAATAGTCATTCGGAGTTTGGCTAAGATTAAGCGTATTCCGCTTCGTTGTTAGATGTGAGAAAGTCTAGGGTGAAGGACTGTTCAATGATGGATCCCTCCAGGGTGCTGAGAACGATTCTAATTCCTGCCCTTTTGTTATTTGAGGTTCCATCAATGTTCAGGACCCA
Organism: Agave tequilana; assembly: GCA_038442645.1. Taxonomy (NCBI): domain Eukaryota; kingdom Viridiplantae; phylum Streptophyta; class Magnoliopsida; order Asparagales; family Asparagaceae; genus Agave; species Agave tequilana. Next base: position 76,177 of record JAVJIF010032515.1, on the reverse strand, counting down.
TCCTTCGAGTTGGTCTGCGTGCTCTGTGGTTCTCAAGGTGAAGTCAATGATGAAGTTGGCCAGTACCTGGCCTATGATCACTGTCCTCAGCTCATATTTGAGTCGTAGGACCTGAGCTCTGAGGCCCATTTTGATATCCTTCCAATCATTTCCATATTTTTCATGGTGGTCCTCAAGGGATGCTCAGTGAGGACTGTGATCGGGAAGGTTTGGAAGTAGTACTTGAGCTTCGTCGAGATGATGAAGAGGGCCAACACTAGCTTCTCCAACCATTGGTATCTGGTCTGGGGGCCATTCATGGCATGACTGACGTAGTATACTAGCTTCTGGATGCCTTCTTCCTCTCGAACTAAGGCTCAACTCACTGCTGACTCTGAGACGATGAGGTTGAGATACGACGTCTCTCCCGGGGTAGGTTTCAATAGTAAGGAGGTGAGACCAAGTATCTTTTCAGCTCCTGGAAGGCTATTTCATATTTCTCATTCCAGCTGAAATCTGCACCATTTTTCTTTAAGGCTTGAAAGAACGGCTTGCATTTGTCTGTGGATCGACTGATGAACCGGTTGAGGGCTACAAGACGTCTGTTCAACATCTGAACCTCCTTTATACAGGTCGGTGATCTCATGTTCAAAATTGCTGATATATGATCGGGGTCGGCCTCGATACCCCGTTTGCTGACCACATATCCTGAGAACTTCTCAGAGGCTACTCCGAACGTAAACTTCTCGAGATTGCACTTCACCTAGTATTGCCTAAGGAGATCAAAGACTTTGTCTAAATGTTGGAGATAATTCGTGTATTGTAAACTTTTCACTGATATATCATCTACGTACACCTCTATGGTGTTCCCAATAAGGTCCTTGAAAACCTGTTTACCATCCGCTAGAAGGGGGCCCCTGCGTTCTTGAGTCCGAAGGGCATCACCTTGTAGTAGTAAATTCCCCAACCCGTGGTAAAGACTGTCTTATCTTCATCTGATGGGTGCATCTTGATCTGATTATAGCCAGAATAGGCGTCCATGAAGCTAAGGAGTTTGTGTCTAGCCGTAGCTTCTACTAGTTGATCGATCTTCGGGAGGGGAGAACTATCCTTTGGGCATGCTTCATTGAGATTCGTAAAGTCAATGCAGACTCTCTCCGTTCTTTTTCTTCATGAGGATGGGATTAGAGAGCTAGTTAGAGCAGAACGTGCCTCAAATGAAGCCTGCCTGGAGTAGGCGATCGACTTTGTTGATGATGGCATGACTCCTTTCTTCGTTCATTCTCTTAGGCTTCTGCTTTACTAGTTTAGCATCTGCCCGCATGGAGAGATTGTGACAGATGACTTCAGGATCAATTCCCGACATGTCGGTGGGAGACCATGCGAATATGTTGACGTTCTTCGATAGGAATTATTTGAACAGTATCTTCGCCTGTGGGTGCAGGTTTGAACCGATTTGTCATTCGGGATGATGAGGGTCTACTCCGAATGACTCTGGCTCTTCCTCGGTCCTGCTGTCGAGATTATTTGACCTGGTAGGTGAGTCAGAGTTTGGGTTCCCACTGAATTTTATTGCTATTAGTCAGCAATCCTCTTCTGCTTCTTAGCCACAAGAGAGTCTTCATTAGGGTCTGTGTGAGATATTTTTTGGGTCCAGCCCGATCTCTTTTGGCTATTGAAGCAACTATTTTGGCCATCGCCAGGTCGCCCCTTATATTGGACATTTCAGATGGCATGAGGCACTTTAACAACTGATGATGGGTGGATGAGACCACTCTCATCATGTGAATGACGACCTCCTGAGAATGGCATTTTAAGGGGATGGGAAGTCCAAGATACTGAACTCGGTGATGACATTTAATTGATCGAAACGGACTGGGAATTCAACATGCCAAGAGAACGTGCTTCGTTCCTGCTGAATCTATAGGGATGTGACTGGGTTTGGGGGATGATCAATTTTCAAGCCAGCTCAGGAGTATCGCCCATTCAATCTAGGGTGTGGCCGTAGAGGATGTTGACGCCGCATCCCCTATTCACCAGGATCTTCGACACTTCACAGCATCCGAAATGTGCTGTCATAACCAAGCCATCGTTGTGAGGGAAGTGCATGGCGTACGAGTATTCTTATAAGAAAAAGACTGGCCCACCGGGAGATGTAGGAGGGCTAGTCACTGTTGCTAGATGATCGTCCCTCTGATTTTAGTTAACATAGAGGGTCCTCTCCTTATTGGTGGTACCCTCTATCGGGAAGTTCCTGAAGATGGCGTTGACTCCCAGTACTGGATGAGGGCACTGCCAGGGTGTCCTGCTGGGGCCTCAGGCTGCCTATGCTCCCTCACCTTCAAGAGTAGTCCAGGATTTAGGACAAACTCCCGGAGGTATCCCTCATTGACTAGGTCCTATAGGTACCATTTTAGGGTCCAGTAGTCTGCCGTGATGTGGCCCCTCCCTTCGTGGAAGGCACAATAGTCGCTAGATCTGGGCTCTCTTTGGTTAGGTGAGAGGGGTATGGCCTAACGCCTGACCCAAGGCTAGTCTTTGATGGCGTTAAAGATCTAATCGATCGCTACTCGGAACGGGATGAGGTCGAGCTTCGATTCATTCTTCTTGCTGGATTGGGCAGTGCGCCTTGATGGCTTGCATATGGTAGAGGAGTTGTGGCTTAGATTTCCTCGGAGGAAATTGTGGTTTCAATTTCTCGACCTCGAGGCCTTGTCTCAGGGCGCCAATGGACGTAGTGCAAGTTGCCTCTTCTATTTGGATGTATTTTTGAGTCCGAACGAGGATATCTCTCATATTGGTGACGTCATTCTTCACCAGATGTTTGTAGAAGTGATTGGTGACTTGCAACCTACTGATAAGGGCGGTGGTGGCTACATCCTCATTGTACTTGTATATCGGGGCCATCTGATTCTAGAAGTAGTTAGCATAATTCTTTAAACTATCCCCAGCTTTCATTTTGACTGTGAGGTGATGATTGTTGTTCCTTTGAAATTCTCTTCGAGAAGTAAACTATTGTAAAACGCATCAGTTACTTCATGAAAATTCCAAAGAGAATTCTTCGAGAGCAAATAAAACAAGTAGTAGGCGACCCCTTAAGGCTAGATGGGAATGCTCGACAGAGAAGGTGGTCATTTTGGGCATAAATCGCCAACTTGTCCTGGTACTGGCGGAGATGAAGGAGTGGGTCAGAGATCCTCGAGTAGAATCAAGGGACGACATCACAAACTTCTTCCGGAAGTGGAGTGTGGTGATTTGCCTTGATAACGGAGAGTCGGTATGTCTCAACCCGCTGTTCTCCATTCCTTTTAAAAACTGCTGACTCACAGGATTAGATCCGCTATGTCCTCAATGCAAGGGAACTTCGGGGTTCTGAAATGTCGGGTGTTCTTGGAGTCCTTTCATCTCCATAGGTCTTCGATCGGACGCGCCTTAAGCTTTCAGTATATTTGTGTATGTGTCAAAGAAGTGGGCCCATGCATTTTTTTCGCAGTGGGAGAAGATCGTGACCTTCACTGTGCTCTGATCTGTTTGAGCAGTCGTGTCTGGACACGGGTTGTTGTCTCCTTTTCACAAGTAGTGACTTCTACTGATTATATTAGTCTGCAGATTCTCCATTTACTTATGTATGGAGGAAAGCATTTGGAGGAGTTGATCGCCGTTAAGTGGAGGTTCGGTTCGACGGTCTACATCCTGAGTGGTGACACAGTGTTAGGATGAGTGTCCTCTGAGTCAGAGATGTGGACTTCGATAGGGTGGGCCGACGGTCCGTTGGGTCAGCCGCTTCTATCGCTTTCCCCTTTTCTTCAGATCGGCGGGGTCACCGTAGTCTAGTTGACACTGTTTCTTCACAGAGCTATATCGGTCATGCTGGATAGTTTTAGAGGACGGAATATGATATTCGACAAAGAGATCTCGAGTGTGGACTCAATACTCTCAATGAAAGCATCAAATGTAGTGGATAATTCCTAAGGAATCAGTCCACGCACCAAAATAGGAAAGTAGATGTAGCCAAATCATAGAGAAGTCAATCGTAACACAGTGAAAATGCATGAAAAATCCGAAAGGAAAAAACCACGGAGAGTGAGAGAGAGAGGGGGAGAGAGAAAATCCACTATGCAATGGTGATAACAATAGTGTTCTCTAGATTCGGGTGAACGTGATCCCTTTTTCATTGGAAGGGATCCTCTATTTATATAAGTCATATCCAATAGATAAGGTTAGAGAATCCTGCTTAGTTTGAATACCTTAATTCTTTGTCTTGATAACGGTTGAGCTGAATACCCTGGTTTGAATCAATGTAGGAAAGAGTCCATCTCTATCTTGTAGTTCGCACTCGACTATAGATTAGGATAAACTGCTCCTAAGAGGTTCTACCTCATTTAAAATAGGATTGGGCTTAAGGATAGAGATCACTATAATAGGATCTAATTCTTTTGTTAATACTCGACCCCGTTTGAAATTTGAACTGGGTGATGGTTCGGGTTAAATATTCTGAAAGTAGCCACGCGTCACATATTCGTCAGAGGCTGGATAGACATGTGTCACGTTCTCGAGCGAGTCAGAAAGTGACCACTACAACGTGAATCTAACTTCTTTGGTGTTCTCGAATTGTTAGCCCACACCAGTTATTGCATCATGCCACCTTAAAATGATATGCACTGTATTATTACTATCACGCCCCGTATCCTAAAATACGTGAAAACGGAGTCGTGACGAGAGTCGGCGACGTATATACACGAGGAAGATATCCCACGTATACACGCTAAGCCAAAAGTAACCTGAACAAGCTATAAATCTACTATGATAAATCAATATCACTGCATCATGACATATAAATATCTAACACAATGAAAGCAGATGAATAATAGAAAGAAATGACAACTGGATACAATATAGATAAATCAAAATAACATGAATAAAACAACAGGAATACCTATAATTATAAAGAGAGTCTCTTGCTCCTCAACATGCATGTGATCCTCTCCAAATACTTGATCAATAATAAATAGCCACAGATCTGGATATGCAAATCCAGGGAGTTAGAACTCCTAATGAATGTGTAAGAATAAATTGAAAAGTACATGTACTTAAACATGTGAGCAGATAAAGAAAAATATATAAACTGGAATAAGAAATGGCGTGAATAAAGTAAATAAACAGTAATGTGGATAACACACAATAAAGTATGTATCCAGTCAGGTATTCAATCAAATGTCTTTATAAGATGTAATATCAATATAATATTTCAGTTCTGTTATTAATTATATTAGTGAACACCAATTGCCACCTGTAATAGACGCATCCTATACTACGCCTACTACACGTGTCAATCAGGGTCCTAAGTTATTGAAACTGATTGGTTAGAGACATTGTCCATACTTTAGGTGTGTCCCGTACATACCCAGACCAATGCCTAGACGCCTGGCGCTGAACCAGGCCGTACAACTGATACATAGTCTCCCAGAGAACCTACTCTCCCCTGAACTCGTTTCTTGTAATGTATCAGATATTGTGGACAGGGGGCAATGGGTACTAAAACACCAAGCACTGCAGCATGTATAGCAGCAGATTAATCAGCAAGCAGTGCCTATAGAAGCTAGAGAAGATAATATTGTTGTAACAAATCGGCGCTATGATACCAATTGTTACTCACGGGATCAATGTTTGTGGAACTTGACAATATGAGAATACTTGCAAAAAGAAAAAAATGTTGTAAAGCAAACTGGTAATACCTAGACAAAAAAAAATAATAAGAAATAACACGAAATGAATAAAAATGTATACAAATTACATTAATAAAGCCAATAGACCTGCTTTACAAATATGATACATTTATAATAAAAAAAATGATATGTATGAATGAATTAACAATATTATATTTAAAAAATTAAGTCAATTTTCAATCTTCAAATACCATTCTTCTTATAAATTCTGTTTCTTTATCCTAGCTTTTCTCTCTGTCTGCGAGTTGTATGCAAGCTCGCTTCTTAGTCTCTATACAGTGGCCACCGTTACAGTATCAACTATTGATGGACTATCAAATGCTATACTTTCGATGTACTTGCATACATATACAGCGCAATCAATACTAAAAATTGTATAGGGAAATCATTAAATGAGATTACATTTTTATACTCAAAATAAGCAAATAATATGTTGGGTAAATTTCACAAGGAAAAAAATACTTGTTTGCTTGTTGGGGACATCTTGCGTATTTTATATATGTTTTTTTCATCCTTTTATTGAAATCAATTTAAAAATTTGTAATAACCTTTCTTTCTACAATGTCAATAGAAAAAAATATCAATATGAAGCAAATTAAATGCAAATATTCAGTAATTGCAAGATTAATATCAACTCACCATTGTTCTTGCATCTGTTTGATAAAGCTTTAATATATTACTTGATTTTTCTGCTGGGACCAAAGAGTTGTAAAAAATCTACTCTTGTGTTTGGCAATCAAATACCAATAAGGTCCAGTGAAATCCAGCTTCCTTGGCACTGTGTTTGTGATTGATCGGGAAGAACATGTACTGCACATCACTTGTCCAGTTTTTCAACAACTGCTTGATGAAATAATCTTCAAGATCTCTATTTTTAGACACAACACCATGCTGTTAAAAATAAAATAAATTCAATTATTTTATATTTAATAATTAAATGCAATCAAAATATCAGAAACAGACTGCGACCAAGGTCGCTGCGTTGTTATTGTTAATTATATTTTTGGTTGCGACCTTGATCGCAATCGTCAATATTCAGGTTTAAATTTTTATGATTACTTAGCAAATGTGACTGCGACCAAGGTCGCAACCATCATTATATTAAGCGTCATGTTTAATAACCTCGACTGCGACCAAGGTCGCTGTGTTGTTATTGATTAAGAATATGTTTGATGTAACCGCGACCAAGGTCGCAACATGCAATATTCAGCTTATTTTTAAGTTTACTTAGCAATTGACCGGACTGTGACCAAGGTCGCAGACAAATCATTATGCCTTATCAGCAGTAAAAGTAACTAGTAGAATTTTTAACCATCAAAATTTAAAAGTACTACATTAATTAGAAATTTGATGTTTTAAATAACTATAAAGGAGAAAATAGATGTTTACCCAAGCTTCACTTCGAAAGAATATACTTTTTAATCCTCCTCTCTTCTCTAGATGCGTCATGTAGAAATGAATTATATTGGCATCTAAACTCTACTGAACATCAGGTCCTCAATGTCATTTTTTGTAACCATTATTCCGTTGTCAGTATCCTGATATGCAGTAGAACTGCAAGAAAAATAAAAAAGTTAATAATTAGATTGTTCTAATTTAAATATCTTGAAATTTTGATGTAATTTTAAATAAAATGAAATAATTTACTCAGAGGAGGCTTTTTTCATGAAATTTTTGATGAGAGCTTGTTGATATGGCTGCAGAATTCTGTATGCAGTGGTTTCAGTCAATTCCCTGATTTTTGGCTGGGTGTCTAAAATCTGTTCATTGCCGGAACCAGTGGCAGAAGTCTGAGCCGCAGGCTGTGGAAGAGGATCTTCATTAATTTTCTTTTTTTTTTTTGGATAAACGAAGTCGGAGTCATCGCGATCTCTTTTAGCGCGCTTGCGTTCTTTGACTCCCCTTTCGATCGTTCCTTTAGAGTAATCTAAAACGTTTCCTTTTAATACTTGCTTCTGAGCCAGAGTTTGTTCTTGAATATTTTCTTCAAAAGCTTTATCTTTTGGATTTCAAGTATCTGTTGAGTTAAATTTAAAGAAAAAGTAAGAAAATCTTTCCCAACAATATTGACTTCAAATTCAGAACGCTTAAAATCCTGCTCTTCCTTTTTCTTCTGCTCTTCTGCCTGCTTCTCCATCTGCTCCCTCATCCTTTTCTGCTTCTTCTCCTCTTCCTCCTTCCTCCCCCTCTCCTCTTCTTTCACCCTCTCCTTCTCCCTCTCCTTCATAGCAGTGTCTGCTCTCAGTAACTCTTCTTCTTCTTCTTTCACTTTTAATTTCCTTTACTGCTTTTTAAATTTTCTCCTCTCTCTTCTTTTTTTCTTTAATTCAGCCTTGAGAGTTTTCTCTGTCTCTATTTTTCAATTTTTCTTTCTAACTCATAAACATATGCTCTCAAGTACTGATTTTCATTCCTCAAAATTTCAAGTTCTTTAACTTGTTCATCCCGTGGTGCTGGCAAATAACCTGCAATAGTTGGTTCCTCAACTATTTCGACAGACTCTGGTTCTATTTCTGATGGGATGTTAGCTTCAATATTTATATCTTCTTCTTCTTCTTCCTCTTCAATAAGAAGGCCAATCAGTTTTTTTTCATTATTTGAAATGTTGGCCATTCGACAAAAAATCTGAAAAAAAATTGAAATCTTAGACAAATCTTATAGTTATATCGCAGATGAATGAAACTTTTACTAGAATACCTATCAAGTAATCTGCGATCTTGGTCGCAATCATAAACATTAAATCAAACAAGTAAATCCATACTGTGACCATGTCGCAGTACAAATCAATCAAATAAATATAACTGCGACAATGATCACAGTTAATTTATAATAAGTTTTCAAGGCACTACGACTATGGTCGCACACCATTGTACTCTAATCAAATAAACGCAATAATGATCGCACTCCATTTAAATGTATAAAATTATAATCAAAAGTATATGGTCGCTAAATAATAAAAACTTATCATATCTGCGTTAGCATCATTAAGATCAATTTCAGCCAGAGCTCTGCTAGGTTTTGGAGGTCCCATCTTATTGCCCGTGGGGTTTTGTTCTCCAAACCAGATCTCGGCTCAAAAATAGCAGCCCTTTCACAGAGCCAATACTGCAAAATGTATTATGACATTAATTTACATAAGTAATGAGAATATATAAGCAAATTTCAACAATGTTTGCCAACTATGATATTCATACTTACAATAATTTGCATGGAGCATCCTTGCAGCTCATACATGGTGTACCTGAAGATGTCTATTGACTCAATCAAGAATTGCCAAACAGCTTTATCCTAGCATATTGTCTTCATCAGCTGCATATTGGCAATTTGTTTCATAATATTCAACGGCACCGTGCATTTTCTGCCAGAAAAGAATAGAGTAGCCGATATATAAAGGATGATTATCGTTGTAAAGTCTTGAGCTGCAAGTCTTTGTCTGTCTCTTATAATTTCATTTAAAGTCACTTACTGCTCAAACTGTTCATCCTTGGTCACATCTAATTCAGTCCTCCTTCTTTTCTTGACCAGAAGATCATCCAAAGTTACTTCAATGGATACCTTTGTGATCTTATTTATATTAGGAAAATAATATTTTATAACTTCCTTGTCCTTCATTGTACATGTCTTATTCATAATAAAATTCGCTCCATTGATAGGTAGACCAAAAGTAAGAGCAACATCCTCCACTGTTAATTAATTTGTTTGCCCAAAATTATAAAGGTCCTTATATCCCTATTATACTGGTTTACAATTTTCAGCACACTAATGTTTGGTTTTAGACCTTTTTCAGCACCAAACTCCTCATTATAGAAGGCCATGAAGATTGGGCTAAACGGGGTCTCCCTTATCGCATCTACAAAATCGACCTGATTGTGTTTTTTGAATTTTTTAATGAATTCGCACATAGGGTTTAGGCTCGATCTCATAGGACGAACCTTCAGTTCACCTATAGATACAGAAACATTAAAAATATTAGTATAAAATACTAGGTTATAGTACCTTTATATAAAAGTTGAAAAGAAAAAAAGATCGCGACCTTGGTCGCAATAGTTTTTAATAAAGTATAAACACTTGGACCAAGGTCGCACTTATATATTACACTTCGACTGTGGTCGCAATTTTCTAATTAAACCAAATAATTAACCAGTGACATCCTTTGTTTCCTTATCCTGTGCCTAGGGTCTCAGTGTAATATATCAGTGTCCAATTAGTCTAATTTAGTAGAATATAATACACTGCTACAAAGGTCGCACTGCAAGTTTGTAATTAACCCAAATAATTTGCCATGGAGGTACCTTTGTATCATCAACTGGGACGAGGGTCGCAATATTCAATTAGGCTAACTTAGTCAATATACTGTGACCATACCCCCAAGAAGGAGAAAACGAACGGCAACACTGCGACATCAGCCGCAGAGTTTTAGTAAAAAAAACCTTAAAAATAAACGGACGTGAATAATTTTTAAAACAAATAATTTTTAAAAGTCTGCGACCAAGGTCGCATAAACCTAAGACTTCTGACTGCGACCCAAGTCGACATAAAAGGGAATGAAAAAAAAGATTTTTGACCTAGGTCGCTATGTTAAAAAATTTAAAATTTTAAAAAAAACTCTAAAATAAAACTATTTTTATCTTAAACTTTAAACTTGATTTAAATTTTCAGTGTAAAAAAATTAAAAAAAGTTCTAAACCGCATAAATATACTTATTTTGATGATTACCTCTTTAAATCATAAAAAGCGAATCTTTCTCTCTTAGTTGCGACCATGGTCCCAAGTTTAAAAAAAAATTTAATTAATTTTTTTTAAAGAATCAAGAAACTTGAAAATTTTAAAAAAATCAAAAAATTTCGTAAAAAAACAATTCATCAGAGACTTTTAATTTAAATTAAGTTAAAATAGGAATATTTCTGAAAAAATATAAAAAGGGAATCAAAACTGTAAAAAAGATAACTCTTAAAATTTACAAACCCTAAAAAAAAATTCTGAGTTTTCTCATTACCTTTTTTCGCGGATGATTTCTTTGGCGCCATCTTTAACAGAGATTTTTTTAAAAAAACTTATTTCCACATGAAAATGATTGGAAAATTTGGGAAAGAATTGATTAACTGTTAATTTCAGATCTGTAAATTTTTTTGAAAGGAAAGGTATTATATACAGTAAAATATTGTGAGGGAGGGTATTTTCGTCAAAGCGATTGTTGAAGTGACTGATACTAACTCGGGCGGGAATTCTTTAGCTTTTGTCCACCAAAATTAATGTCAAATTCGTGGCTATTATGTTGCCACGTCCGCGGTTGAGAAACTCTCTCAGCTATCGGTTGAGATACAGTACCCCCTACACACACACACCCCCCAATCAACAACACCATAATACAATAATGATTGTACATGTAAGAGGGTATATGTACACTTATGAAAAGGGAGGGAGAGAACCCTAGCTGTCACCTCTCAATTTCACTTGTGCACAACAATCCTCCCATGTAGTCAGTTGGTAATAGCTTTGCAAGCATTCTTCTCAATTTGACAATACCATTTTCAAGTCATTCTTAGTATCTGATTTCCAGTGGCAGGTTTTGAGCATTAGTCTGACATCCACATATAATCTTCTGAAGGCCATGATTTTATTTTGTTCTTTGAGCTGAAAAACCTTGGCATTTCTTTCTCTCCATATGTGCCAAAGCAGCCGCCAATGTAGCATTTGCTAAGAATGTGGATTTTGTTTTTTGACGGAATTTAGACTTCAGCAAACTGGCTTCTTCATGCAAGGTTCCTATGGGTGATTGAGGTAATCCCAATTTCAGTCTACACAAAGACCAATTATATGCACAGAATGGGCAAAAGAAAAACAGATGGTCCATTATTTCTGGGCATGTCTATCAAAGCACACATATGTCAGTATCAGTAACACTTGAGGATTTCAGAAAAACCATGGTCAGTACCTTTGAATGCAAGGCTCTAAGTAAGCAAGCAGACATCTTTGGACTATATGATAGATACCGGATAAAATTTGCATTGATATGGTGGATCTTTCTCTCTTACTAACTACCACGCTGAGCTGAGGTGAAATGTTTCAGAACTTGTGCAGTTCCAGGTCCAAGTTGTTAGGATTTTGCCTTGTTTTCAAGAAAAGATGATGGTCAAAGAAGATCTAAACAAGTTGGAGAAGATGATGATAGCAAACCAAGCAGGTGCAGATTAGTTGATTTATAAAGAAGGATACCAGATCCAAGTGCAATAACGCTTCATCACAGTTAGCTAAGAAGACAGGGTAATCCTTAAAGGAGAGAAGTATGGAGGGTTATGCAAGCTGAAGGAAGGAAACTCAGTGCGAGGTGGAGTTTCAGAGATAAGTTTGAAAGAAAGCTCATCGTGAGATGGAGCTTTAGGGAAGACTGCAATGGGACGTGAACCGGGTCAAAGTGTTACAGGAAGGAGAAAAGGTATATTTGGGGAAGGCCCAGTTAAGAAATATGAAGAATTAAATGTGAATCTTTGAGTTGAATTACGGCGAGATTCGTTGATAGAATCAATTGGATAATGATTGGAGAGTGTTCTCCTTCCATTGGGGATGAATGTGGTATATTCACATGTTCAATTCCAACTTCGAATGAATGAGATATTCAAGTCTAAAGTTTGTCTAATTCAAAAGCCAAAAGGGGACTAAAGGTAGCTAAAAGCATTTAGTCCCACATTAGCCATGGAATGAAAGTTTGAAGTGTTTAAATAGAGAAAAATGAGAATAAAGGGTGTGCCCTTTGGATACTTAGAGTTTTCACGTGCGATTAGGGGGAAACCATACCCACACGCGCCGTCGCCGCCGCCTCCTCTGCCGGTGGCAGCGCCGGGCTCGGGTTCGGTTCTTTTTGAACCGGGTCTCACAGGTATGGGTTACAGCGGATCGTACCCGCTCCGCAATACAGATCCGAATGGCCGCAACGGCTGACAGGAAACCGCTCCTGTCTGAAATGTTGCAACCATTCAGACTGAAGCGGTTTCTGTCTGAAACGAACCATTGCAACGTTCAGACCGAACCTTGCAACCGTTCGGACAGATTTGCCCCTCCCGGAGTTCTATAAATAGCGCTCCTTTTCTCTCATTTCAACACATAACAAAACAGAGCAACAGAAACAAAGAAACACAGTTTCTTCTCTAGTGACTTCCAACAGATTCCGAAGTGAAGATTTGCAACTCGGATTCCGAAGTGACTTCCAACAGATTCTGAAGATTCGTTCTGAAAAAAGGCTCAGAAAATTCAACAGATTCGTTAATAGAATGGTTCTTTTCAGTTTCTGTCTGAAACGAATCATTGCAACAGTTCAGACTGAACCGTTACAACCGTTCGGACATATTTGCCCCTCCCGAAGGGCTATAAATAGCCCTCCTTTTCTCTCATTTCAACACACAACAAAACAGAGCAACAGAAATAAAGAAACGCAGTTTCTTCTGCAGTGACTTCCAACAGATTCTGAAGTGAAGATTTGCAACTCGGATTCTGAAGTGACTTCCAACAGATTCTGAAGATTCGTTCTGAAAAAAGGCTCAGAAAATTCAACAGATTCGTTAATAGAATTGTTGTTTGAATCTGTGACTTTCAAAGAAGAATATTCTTTTATCTTTCTCCTTTCTCTACAGTGGGTATTCCTCCAAAATAAAGACAAATATTCTCCCTGAAATTTGTCTTGGTCCTGTAGTTTTGATAATCCTGTGAAGGTACTGGTTAACTTATAAGTACACCTAGAGGGGGGTGAATAGGTGTACGGCTAATCTAATGAACAAAATGCGAAAATTAAAACTAAAATTGTAACACACTTAATGTAACCAACGAGTGTAGCAGAATTCCCGATGAAGGGCTCTAGATTAACTATATGAAACTCTTGTGGTTAGACACAAGTGAGGCACACAAACAATTACAACCAAGCTTATAAGTATGATATGACAATATAATGATGCAAGGCACATGTAAAGAGAGAGAGAGAGAGAGAGAGAGAGAGAGAGAGAGAGAGAGAGAGAGAGAGAGAGAGAGAGTTAGAGAAAGTGGATCAATCGCTAACACACGGATATGTTTCGAGGTTCGAGCACACAGCTCTACGTCCCCGCCTTCACACAGAAGGATTTCCACTAACTTGTCCACACAGGACTCCCACACAGGGAACCTCCACTGAGGATTTGGGGCAATATAACCTGGAGTACACAACTCCTCTCTCAACCAATACAACCTCTCACAGAGGTAAGGCACAACCAATACAAAAACCACCTCACACAAGAGGGGTAGGCACTTAGCCAATACAAATCAATCACCTCACACTTGAGGGATTCCAACACAAACTCTACCTCTCACTAGAGGGAGCTAAACACAATCTCCACCTCTCACTAGAGGGAGCCAACCTCAACTTCAACAATCACCTCACAATAGAGGGATACTAATCAATCTCCTCTCACTAGAGGGATATCACAATGAAGAAAGTTTATAACTTGGTGGTTTCCACAACCACAAACTAATTTTCCCACAAAAATAAAGATCCTATAGAGAGGATAGAATGATAAGCTCAAGTATGAGAAAATAAAGTGTTTTGAACAAAGAAAATCACTTGAAAAATCTCCAAATAGATATAGAATTTTTAGACCAAAAACAAATTCCCAAAAGACTATTTTCTTTGAATTTACAAACACTTTAAAACAAATGAAGATTGATCTTTTAAACCAAAAACTCTTTTGAAAAATAAGTGTTAAAACACTAAAGAAGATCAGGAATTTTTCTCTCTAAAAACTTGTGGAGAAACCTCTCTCAAATGGGGTATAAATAGGCCCCATACAAATTTGCCCGTTAGCAGCTGACAAGGTCAGAAATGACCTTCCGATCGACCAGCCGGTCGACCGGCCAATGGTCAAAAATTTGACTGTTGAGCCTGCCGGTCGACCACCCGGTCGACCGTGCCCAGAACTAGAGAGCAACGGCTTTCTGGCCGGTTGACCGCCCGGTCGACCGGGACAACCCGAGAGTGGGTTGCCTTCAGTCGGTCGACCGCTCGGTCGACAGGCCCAAGGGGCTGGCCTGCGTGCACGTTCTTGTGCACGTCTGTCAACCGGTCCGGTCGACCGACTCTGGGTCTGGTCGACCGGCCCGATCGACCGCCAGAGCCTGGCAGGGCTGTTTAAAGGATTTTAAAACTGGGTTTTTAATTACCAAATAAATCTCATAAAATCTCTAAAAATTCACAAAAATAAGTTCTTATATTCTCTTTAAAATACAAACATGTGTGAAAAAATCAACACATATTTCAAACAATTTGAACCATTTTTGTGTCCTATAAATTTTGCCGAAAACCAAAATCCGTATTTTTCAAAACTTGAATTTTTGAATTGAAAAATCATTTTGTCCAAAACTCATCCAATTATAAACATAATATTTAAACAACTTGAAGCATGTTGTATATGGATATAATCCAATATACATGAAAGATATATATATCAATGTTTTTGACTTAAAAATCAAGATCGGTTAAACCAAAAATCGAAAACCAATAAACATAAAACTTAAACAAGTATGTGTGTTGTGAACTTGAGCATATCACACTATCTAATCTTTAACAAATGGATCTAAAACAATGAACTAAACGATGTACCAAAGTCTTCTTGCAGAGCGCTGTCTCCAAGTCGACTCGATCCAAACGTGATCCACCGAGCTTGACTCCAACGAGTGCTAGATATGAGCTTTGATGCTTGGGCTCTTGAATCACCATGTGAAAACTCCAAAACACCTTTGTTGAAGCTAATCACCTACTAATATCTTGATTAAGTATCTGAAACTAAATATCACAAGATTATTAGTAAACTATAACTACATGAGTTAATCATCATCAAAACTAGAGCGGAAGGCCTCTGGGCCAACAATCCCCCCCTTTGTGATGATGACAAAATTCATGGAGTTATATATGTATGGATTAAAGTTAAGCTTCAAAGAAGCCCCCTTAACTCATGCATAGCAATAAATAATAAGATATGCAATGAATACTAAACATGAATATGCATCAACATGCATAAAACAAAGAAATGAACATGCTCTTGATACCAAACTTTTAAAATAAATTCCTTTCTTTTTGAAATAAACATATTCTTAAATAATTGCTCTTGATACCAATTAAAATTTCAATTTGAAAAATTTTATCAATAAAAGCAATAAAACCTTTTGATACCAATCAATAAAAAAACTCTTGATACCAATTAAAAGATAATCAATAAAAGCTCTTGATACCAACAATAAAAATTTTAACAAAAGTACATGATACCAATAAAACAAAACAACAAGATATGTTCTCTTGATACCAATATCAGCAAAACATCAAAACATCAATCAAACTTTCTTAATACCAATATGAAACAAACTTTGGTATAAACTTACAAATAAACAATAAAAACATGCATATAAACTCAAATACTTCTCTCCCTTTTTGTCAATCATCAACAAAGGAGTCAAAGAAAACAATAAAACAATGTTCTTCCCCTTTTTGTCTTAAACAAAAAAATATTAATAAGTGGTGAAATCAAATCAAAACATTATGATGCCAATTGAAAAAAATATATCAATTTAGTGCATCATGATATCAATAAAAACATACCAATTGAAAGTACATAAAACAAATATTTTTAATTTAAATAAACATGTCTATATTATACCAATTGAAAATAAATAAAACATGTTGAAGAAATCAATCAAAATTTTTAATATCAATTGAATGAAGTAAATATATAGGTAATCTTGATACTAATTGTAAAGATTAGTACTAATTGAAAGTAATTTTTCATTAGGAGCATATGATACCAAAAATAATCAATATCATTTTTCAATCCTTTTTAACATAAAGTGTGGGAGTAAAATACGAAAGGTAAATAAAACCAATTAAAAGGTGAAATATGAATTTTCTCCCCCTTTATGAAATACCAAACAAAATGATGCATAAGCTTGTATAAGATACCAATTGAAACATAATCAATTGAAATATAATAGTCATTTAAGAAATCAAGCTTAGCAATACTAGAATTTGTGCTCAAAGATATAGAGATATAGTAAGCACAAATAAAGCATATATATGTATGAAAAATTTAATACCAATTGAAATTGATATTATTAGAAGTGTAAGCATACATATATAAAAACATATATGAGTATACAAAAAGGAATGTCAATAGTGATACCAATTGAAAAGATCCAATGATACCAATTGAAAACTTAATAAGATCAAGTGTATGACTCATATTTGCTACCACCCATTTTATGCACATGTTTTAAATGGATTTTCAATAGTGAACATACAAGGCATGGTCACCCAACCAACCGCCCTTAATGGGTAGGGGTTTTCAAAAATAAGTTTGAAAATATAGCGTGTTTGAAAAACTCTACAATAATAAAGAATACAAACTAGTTATATGAAAAATTTGAAAACTAGTACGAAATCCTTCAACCAAGGAAAAAAATGAAAATATATTTCATGAAAAACATGTAAATCACATGATCACCAAACACTCAAAATCTATATAGCACAAATTGTACTCATGAAAACAAAATCATGAGAAAATGTTAAATAAGGTGAGTGTACAAGTTTTGTGTGAAAGACAGTCTGAAAATAGGCAATTAAGCTCAATAAGAAATTCCTTAAAACATGAAAGTCATCAACACTAGAAATCCTTCAAGGTATATGTATGATTTGTCTAAACTAGAAGTATACATACATATCCCTAAACACAATTGAGTCCATAATAAAGATTTGCATGAAAAGCAAAAAGACTCAAAGGGGTATACATGTATATCTTAAGTTTTGACAAAATAGGCATATACATGAAGCTAAACATATACACATGAAAAAAACATGTACAATATGGGAATACACGTCAAAATATTTGAATCATCAAAACTAGGCTAGACTAGTACATCTAATAAGTACAAATGAGCATTCAAGCACAAGCACATAATAAACTATTTGTGGCTCACTAGTTGTACAAGTATATACCTAAGTTTTAATGAAAACTAACATCTAAAAAAGTAATCAAAACATGAAGCATAGAAATCAAAACAAAAATCATATGATCATTATGTAAATGAACATGCATTAGATCTATGATATACACAATAGTTAAAACAACTGTGAGAACACAAAGGTATAAGTCCATATTAAACATGGGTTCTCAGATACTAATCATGCATATCACAAGTCTAATAATCATGACATTTAACATATTAATCATGAAACATCAAAACATACTAAAGATGAATAATATGAAAGCATGTAAACATAATGAGGAATAAGAGATCGTTACCAAAAACCATGAGGGCAACTCTCCATGTCTCCAAAACAAGGTGGTCCTCCCACCAAACTCCCCTTGAAAGTGATGTTTTCAAATAGTCCTCTTTAAGCTCGGAACACATCCACCTCAAGACACCAACACTCTCACGTCATGTGAGAGCCCACACCTACATCAAATACAATAGGGGTGGTCTTTGGTACCCACACTCTTTTGGGTTCATGGGGGTTAGCTCCTTCCTAACCCAAACAAACTTAGTTGCTAAATTTGAATCATGTAACTTATCATAGCAAAATTTAGCAAGGTGGCCGTTACGTCCACAATGTGTACAAGTGTACACATGAGCATACATCGTGTTATGAGTGAGAAGTTGAAAGTATGTGTATGCTATGATTTGTGAGCATGCATAAGAGGAACTTGTTTCTTTCGAAACATAGATTCCAACCGTGTATGGTTCAAAGCACAATGGCTCAAAGTGGAGCCCAAACAATCCACACTCTTCTTAAGCATAGTTATATCATTTTTAAATTTAGAAGAGGTGCATGCAATAGGTAAGCTAAGTGAAGAAGCTACACTAGCATGGCAAACATGTGTGTCTAAATCATTTTTCAAAAAAATGTTTTCATAAGATATCAAATCCAATTCCTTTGAAATAGAATAATTTTCATTTTTAAAGAATCATTTTCTTTTACAACAAAATCAAGTTTTAAAGACAAGTTTTCATTTTTCTTCAAAACTTCATTGCAAACATTTCTATTTTTTAAAATTTCATTTTCTTTTAAGACAAGGTCAAGTTTGGATTTCAATGAATCCCTTTCATTAGAAATCTCTACTTTCTCTTGCAAAACCAAATATAGTTTGAACACAAATCCTTATTTTCTTCTTTTAGTTCAAAATTCTTCTTTTTCAAAAGATTATATTTTTCTAACAATTTTTCACATACAATTGATAGTTCTTCATTCAAAGCATTTGGATCAACATAATCATTACAAGAAAAACTAGCATCATCACCATCTAATGAGTTTCCGAGTATACCTCAAGAGAGTCATTCCCTTGGACCATGTAGCATTGTTACTCGGATTCTCCACTAGATCATCCTCCACAATGTTGGGCGTTTGAAGCTCGGAGGAAGTCAACGTGTTCCACACTGCAAAGGCGGAATCACAATTAGAAACTAAGCACAGATATTCTTTGTTAAGCGTGCTTCTAAGTGCCTCAAGGGTTGTGCATTGGCCTCTATATGCTTGCTATTATTAAGATAGGATTTCTTGGTAGTGGCAAGGAAAACATGCAAGCCTAGGGTTTTCAAGTACATGGACATCCTAGCCTTCCAAACAACAATGTTAGAAGTATCAAACATAGGTGGGGTCATGAAGTCCATGAGTGTGTACAAACAATATATGTACAAAAGCAAATGATAGATTAGCAAAACGAAGATCACACTCCTAGGTGGTTAAACCTAATATCTAGAGCGTAGGCTCTGATACCAATTGTAAGTACACCTAGAGGGGGGTGAATAGGTATACAGCTAATCTCCTACTAATATCTTAGTTAAGTATCTGAAACTAAACATCACAAGATTATTAGTAAACTATAATTACATGAGTTAATCATCATCAAAACTAGAGTGGAAGGCTTCTGAGCCAACAATCTCCCCTTTTTGATGATGACAAAACTCATGGAGTTATATATGCATGGATTAAAGTTAAGCTTCAAAGAAGCTCCCCCTTAACTCATGCATAGCAATAAACAATAAGATATGCAATGAATACTAAACATGAATATGCATCCACATGCATAAAACAATGAAATGAACATGCTCTTGATACCGAACTTTTAAAATAAATTCCTTTTCCTTTTTGCATGTTCTTAAATAATTGCTCTTGATACCAATTAAAATTTCAATTTGAAAAATTTTATCAATAAAAGCAATAAAAGCTTTTGATACCAATCAATAAAAAAACTCTTGATACCAATTGAAAGATAATCAATAAAAGCTCTTGATACCAACAATAAAAATTTTAACAAAAGTACTTGATACCAATAAAACAAAGCAACAAAATATGTTCTCTTGATACCAATATCAACAAAATATCAAAACATCAATCAAACTTTCTTGATACCAATATGAAATAAACTTTGGTATAAACTTACAAATAAACAATAAAAACATGCATATAAACTCAAATACTTAGGGATAGGCGCAAAGCCAAACAACCAATTCTTTTCCACCAAGCTTGACTCCAACGAGTGCTAGATATGAACTTTGATGCTCGGGCTCTTGAACTATAACTAGAGTGGAAGGCCTCTGGGCCAACATAACTATGTTACGACCGTACGGTGATTTGGTAGTGCTATTCAAATACCGTGAAGGAATGTTGTATCTTGGGAGACCAACGTCCAGTAACTCGTTAGCACTGTAGCGGGGTACGTAATTGTCTTAAGGAGATTTGCCAACATAACTATGGTTCGACCGTACAGTGATTTGGTAGTGCTATTCAAACACCGTGAAGGAGTGTTGCATATTGAGACTAACTTAAGGCCTCTGGGCCAACATAACTATGGTTCGACCGTACGGTGATTTGGTAGTGCTATTCAAATACCATGAAGGAGTGTTGTATCATGGGAGACCAAGTCCAGTAACCTGTTAGCACTGTAGTGGGGGACGTAATTGTCTTAAGGAGATCGCTATAAGCGCACCTCACTCCAAGTACTGTATAAGTAAATTAATTTTCTTTATACAGGGGTTATACTGATATTCAGCATATTGAGACTGACTTATACCAGTCTAATTGGTGTTTAACCAAGAAAGGTAATTGGAATGTGATTTTATAATTAAGGAAAGTTCTATTGAATGGAAAACCTTCTACCTGATATTCACCAAACTGGTCAATTAGATCGGTGACATTGATTAGTTGTCAGACTGATCTTAGAACTAATAATCTTAAGACAATTAGTATTGAAGTTACTTCTGTTCTGCTTGAAATTGCAGAAAATGTCTGAGACTAATCAAGACAGCTCAATTAAGGCACCAAACATGCAGATCCAAATTTTGATGCTTGCTCCACTTCCTAACCTGAAGCCGGAGAAGCCAGAAAAATTTGATGGCACAGAATTCAAGAGATGACAACAGAAGATGCTCTTCTACTTGACCACTCTGCATCTGGCTAAATTCCTGCAAGAGGATCCACCAGAACCTGAAATTGATTGGGACTCAGTCCTTGCAGTCGATGCATGGACGCAAGGTGACTTTCTTTGCCGAAACTATATTTTGAATGGACTGGATGACTCTCTTTACAATGTCTACGTCCAATCACAACGGTAAAGAAGTTATGGGTCAGTCTTGATAAGAAGTACAAGACTGAGGATGTCGGTACCAAGAAGTTCATCATAGGACAATTTTTGGAGTACAAGATGAGGGACAACAAGACTGTAATCAGTCAGGTGTAAGAGTTCTAACTTATCTTGCACGAGATAGAGGCTGAAGGTATGAATCTACCTGAAACTTTTCAGGTTGCTTCTATTATGGAGAAACTTCCACCTGCGTGGAAAGACTTCAAGAACTACCTAAAATACAAGCACAAAGAGTTGAAGTTGGAAGATCTCATTATGAGGCTTCGAATTTAGGAGGACAACCGAAAGTTCGAGAAAAAAGCAATAAGAACTCCTATGAAGCCAAGGCCAATGTGATCGAATACTCAAAGGGGAAAGTGTCTACTTCCAAAGGCTTAAAGCGGAAGAAAACTGCCCAAGGGTACAAAGGCTGTTGGCCCAGAGGCCCTTCACTCTCTAGTTTTGATGATGATTAACTCATGTAGTTATAGTTTACTAATAATCTTGTGATATTTAATTTCAGATATTTGATCAGGATATTAGTAGGTGATTAGCTTCAACAAAGGTTTTTTGGAGCTTTCACATGTTGATTCAAGAGTTGGAGCTTTCACATGTTGATTCAAGAGCTCAAGTGTCAAGATCGCATCTAGTACTCGGTTGGAGTCAAGCTCGGTGAATCGCGTTTGGATCGAGTCGGCTTGGAGAAAGAGTTCTACAAGAAGACCTCAATTTGTTTAGTTTAGATTGTTTAGATCTTATTGCAAAGATTAGATAGTGTTGATATGCTCAAGTTCACAATACACGCACATGTTTTAAGTTTATTTGTTTTCGATTTTCAGTTTAACCGATACTGGATTTCATATCAAAAACATAGATATAATATCTTTATATGTATATTGGATTCTATCCATATACAATATGCTTCAAAGTTGTTTCAATATCATGTTTTTGTATTTACATAAGTTTGGAGAAAACGGTTTTCCATTTCAAACATTAAAAGTTTGGAAAATACAGTTTTTGTATTTAAGGAAAATTTTTATATCACAAAAATGGTACAAAAGTTTATAATATGTGTTGAAATTTTGTCACTGTTTTTCATTGATTTTTGCAAAGGGAAAAACTTATAAAAAAAAGGGGTCGTTGAGCGAAATTATAAGTAATTCTTTGCAAGAAGAAGATTACAGGTAGATCTCCTCTGAGATTTTTGGGAAAGTGTGCCGGTAGGAATCTGATCAGTGCGCGATCACTTTATTCCTTTGACGATGCGATCGATCAGACAATCGAACTACTGCCTGATGGGATTCCCTTCTCGCCTGGTTCGGAGAATCGGAGAACAGAAGGTCGATAGAGCCCTCTTGTTACTTCTCGAGCTACCTCCACTTGGAAATTTCTTCTCGCCTGGTTCCGAAAATTCTTTGAGAGGGAGAAAGATCTTAGGGTATTAGCACCCTGATTAGAGAAGTAATTCTCTGAATTCTTGAAAGCAAGAGAGTAGATCTCTTTTTAGAGAATGTACTCCTCTCTTTTTTTTTCGAGCCTCTTCTCTCCTTTAGCTCTCACCCCTGGTAGGCTATTTATAAGTAGGAGTAGGGTTATAATCGCCCTGAGAATCTAGAAACAGATTAGGTCAATCTATTTTACATCCAGTAAGTAGCCTCGCTGCGAGGCTAGGATCAGCTTTTGCGAAGCTAGGAATAGCTGATCTCTTGATCCGCTCTGCTAGATGAGGGATACTCCCTTGATTCTTTCCAAATAACTGAAAGATCTCCCCTGATCTTCTTACTTGATTGGGAGAGTCAAAAGATCATAGCAAACAGCTGCCAAATTTGATCTCAATTAGATCTGATTTCAATTAGATTTGATCTCATCTAGAGATTTAATTGGTCAAAGGTGACCATAAAAGACCGCTGTTGACACTTAAAAAAGACAAGATTCTCATTAGTCCGAACAATGTCTAAACTTGTTGACATTTACAAAAGACAAGTGACAGACGAGCTGAAGACCAGTTTTTACCCACCTCCAAGGGACAAGGAAGCGGTTTGGACTCCACTGATCCAGCAAGCAGAACAGTGAACCCGGATTGTTTCTAAACAGACCTCAGCAGGTCTAAAATGCTAGCATTTAGCATTACATTAGCCCAAGGAGATAGCCTCGTGTGAGAGGCTAACATCATCCAGAGCATCGCCAGGAAGCTAACTGACAGCTTCGCCGAAAAGCCTCTTTTCGGACTTCGCCAGGAATTGCCTCTAGCTCCGCTATGAGCTTCAAAGCGGGCAGCTCCGCCATCAGCCTGCTATGGTCAGCCTTTGACCAATCAAATCTCCTGAGGAGATTAGATCTAAGCTAATCAAATCCAATCAGGATTCAAATATGGCAGGTGATTGCCGCAATCTCTTGACTCTCTTGAAACGAGTAAGAGGATCAGGGAAAATCCTTCAACGATATGGAAAGGATCATAACAAATCGGAAAGATCAACCGACTTGCCATTTTCTAGCTCCGCGGAAGCTATTCTAGCCTCGCAGCAAGGCTACTTTCCAGATTCAAACAGATTCGGTTCAACCTGTTTCCATATCTTCAAGGGGACAATTATACCCTTGCTCTCCCTATAAATAACCCGCCATGGGTACAAGGAAAAAAAAGAAAGGAGGAGGGGATCGCAGAGGAAGGAGCCATCAATCGCCTTCTGATTACGAGAATCGATCAGTCAACTTCTTCAACCGAGGCTTCTTCATAACGCACCGTGCGTTTTCAAATTCAGAGACCTTTTAGAGAATTGCTTTCTCTATCTAGGGTGTTGATGCCCTATCATCGTTCTTCTTCTCAAGGAATTTCCGGAACCAGGCGAGAAGGAATTCCTAATTGAAGGCGATTTTGAGAAGCAGCAAGAGGGTTCTATCAACCCTCTATTCTCTGATTCCCGGAACCAGGCGAGAAGGGAATCTCATCGCTCGCATCGTCAAAGGGACAAAGTGGTCGCGCGCTGACCAGACTCCTATCGGCACATTTTCCAGAATCTCTGAGGAGATCTACTTGTAATCTTTTGAGAATACTTGTAATTTAGCTCCTCAAACTCCTTTTTTGTAAGTTTTCCCTTTTTGCAAAATTAATGGAAAACAAGATGGCGACTCCGCTGGGGAACGTATTCTCCTCTGCTGAGAATCAAGTGTCGCAATGCGACGAACAGACCTTCGGGTCTATCTCTGAATTCAGAAAAGCCGGTGCAGCCAGATCTTCTCTGGCTAAATCTTCAAGCAAAGTCTCTACGGAGACGGAAAAGGTTCTCTGCAAACCTGCCGCAGTTCTCTGGCGCAACAAGGAAACAGGTCCGCAGCCCAGATCCTGCACTTTTGAGAACCTGGTTATCCAGATCGATCAAAGAAGATTTGAAGAAGTCCTCTCTGGGGGTGGCCTAATGCTTCGAGCACGGAAGCACGGGAAGGTCTTCATGACCAAGGTTTCAAATCAGAAACCAGAGGCAGAATTTTGCCAACACCCCACAGCCCCGCTTGTGGCTATTCAGGTTCCTTGCGAACCTATGCATCCTCTGCCAAAACGGATATGGAGGCCTAAACAGAGGTCCTCTGCTGAAGCTTCAGGCGTAGCCACGCCAAATCCGCGCCTCTCTTATGAAGAAAAAGGCAAGATGCCCGCCTGCGCCAACAATGCTGCCAACCATAAAGTCAAGACGGCGATCATACCGTCGCCTAGAGCAGCAATGCCTACTGCTAGCCCTGTCTTCACAAGCAAGGCTATTGTACCTCGGCGTACTCATCGGGTTTACAGCCGCGAGGCTAGAACCAGAGCACTATGCGGTGCTGATCCTTTCCGCAGGAATAAGGGAACGATGCGTTGTCCCATATACCAGATTGTTCAGGCCCCTACAGGGCCGACCTGCGAGAATTCTTGGCGGACAAGCGGAGATTGAAGCATTTCCAGACTACTTCCTCCTGTCTTCGACGATGTGACTGCCAGTTGGTGATGGTCCATTCTATGCAGTGTCGGTTACGACCGACCCTCGCCACTTCTCCATACCGGCGATCAGTCTTTGATCGACTGTCTGCGCGCGTCCCGATGAGGCATCCCAAAAGGAGCGGGCCACCGGATCCAGCCTCTGCATCCGTCAACATGACCGGAAGGGGGCGAGAGCCGCGCGGAAGAAGTCAAGCCTCTGACGACACCCCTTTCGGCTCCCCAGATCCAGACTACTGCCCGGGCTTAGGTGAAGTCTTGGTGCGTGAAGAAGGTGTTTTCCGAAACACCAGGTCTAGGGTGGCAATACCCTATAACTATGAGCAGCCTTCTTCCTCAAAGACCCTGATCTCGCCACAGCCCAGACGATCACCCCAATCATCTGATGGAGAAGATGGAGACAGCGGGTATGCCTCTTCAGCAACAGTCAGTTCTATACGGACGGACAAAGCATCGGTCAATATGGCCGAGAACGCCAATGACGACCTTCGTCGGCGTTTGGAAGCTCAGGAGCAGACCTCTAGAACTCAGCAAGAGGCCCTGGACAATATCCAACAGATGCTAGCTCAGCTCCTCAACAACCGGGATGACGATACCGGGAGCAATCATGACGAGGAGGGACACCTCAGCAATGATCCGCCCAAAACGGAGAGATCTAAGGGAGGCTCTTCTCTGGATGCCGAAGTCCTTAAAGGCCTTCAAGCTCAAATTTCATCCCTGGCTCAGAAGGATGAATTGAAGAAAGTGGGAGTAGTCCGTCCTTACCCACTGGAATGGGATTCGGTGTCATATCCTCCAAAGTTCAAACCACCAACGTTGCATGCATATGATGGTAAGAGCTCGCCCAATCAGCACATCTACTATTTCCGGTCCCAGACCGGTAATGTTCTAAGCAACGACGCCATCATGGCTAGGTTGTTCATCGGCACCTTGAAAGGGGTGGCATTTGACTGGTTTCGCAGTCTCCCCCCAGGCTCTATCAATTCCTGGATCGACCTGGAAACTCGGTTCCTCTCTCGCTTCTATGAGGATGATACCGAAGTGACCATGGACAAGCTCCTTTCTACCGTGCAGAAGAAAGGCGAATCTGTCCGTGAATACATTGAGCGGTTCAGAAATCTATCTCTGATGTGCCCAGCAGGGATGCCTTTACCCATGCTCTTACAGACATGCAGACACAACTTCTTGGATCAAGTAGAAGTTCGCATGGGGGCTGTCAAAGCCCATACTTGGAAAGAATTGGTCGAACAAGCTGAGATAGCCGAGAAGTCGGCTAAGAAGTTCGAGCCGTCCGTCCCTAGAAGCAAATGGGGTGCGAACAACAAAGGGCGTAGCGATCTCCCACAGTCTTCCCAAGCTAAGGGGAAGGAAATTATGTCCGTCGAGCTGACCGGGGACATGCAGTCAAAGGCCAAGAAGAGCAGCTTCAACAATCAGGAGCCCAAGTTCCCTCCTAAACAGTACTCCTTCAGAGATGATCAGGTGGTCACGATATTCCATCTGCTCCATAAAGGGAATAAGATGAAGCTGCCAGATGCTTGGCGTCCTAATGAGATAGGGCGCACAAATGACCCCAAATACTGTCTTTATCATAGGATGGTCCATCATCCTACTGACAAGTGCTATGTCCTCAAGGACAGGATACAAGCCCTGATTGATGCCGGCGTCCTCACACTAAAGACGGAACAGAAGAAAGTCACTGCCAATATGGTGACTCTTGAGTTCGGCACTGCCCAGAAGGTCACAGTTCCTGACGGGACCTATCCAGCCCCGATGCCGCGGTTGGAAGTCAAGCATCCTCCAGCCATGAATCAAAACAACAAGGGCCTCGCCCCTTTGACATTGGAGACAGGGGAAGTTATATGGATACACCCCGACCTCGTCCAAGACATACAGCAGACGTCGAAGGACTCCAGCAAAAAGGGCAAGTCTTGCAATGTCGTCTCTGTTCTGCCAGACGATGGTAATCTTACTTCGGCTTCCCTCAGCGATTCTGAAGAAGAAAAGCATGCCTGTACAGCGCAGGCAGATGCGCCTCAACAGACGGGCACCCGGTCTGGAAAGTCATACCTAAGGCAGTATGACAAACCTACTGACGAGGTACCACAGCAAACAACGTCAGTACCAATGCCGACATCCACTCCAGTCCTGACCAAAGGGAGGGAAAAACCTAAGGAGGTGCGATTCGACCAGGTGTTGAAGAAACCACCAAGCCAAGGGCTAGCCACGCCCTTTCGCTTTGATATATTGGCCCACTTAGCCAATATCCCGGCTCGTATCACAATACACGAGCTCCTTCGTCTCTCTAAAGAGACAAGAGAGGCACTCAGAGATGCGCTAGCCAACTCGGAGTCCTTTCTGACATGCATGCCCGAGGTTCCTGATGATGAGATGCGCCCTTCCTGCTCAGAGTGCCATCACGCACAGTCAAAGGTACCTGCCATTACCTTCACGGCGGAAGATATGCTTCTCAAAGACAACAAGCATGATCGACCTCTGTACTATACCGGATATATCGGTTCAACCTGCATTGAAAGGATACAAGTCGATCCGGGGTCTGCGCTCAGCATCATCCCCAAAAGGCTCCTCTACTTCCTCGGCATACCACTGTACAGGTTGTCTGCGACCACCACTACAATATACGGTTTTAACGCCGGGAGCAGCCATCCGCTTGGAAAGATTCGGCTTCGCTGCAGAATCGGAAGCCTGAAGTCAGAAGTGACATGCTATGTCATTGACGCGGACACATCATACAACCTGCTACTGGGACGACCATGGATCCATGCCAACTGGATCGTTCCTTCCACTCTTCATCAGTGCTTCAAGTATGTTGAGGATGATGCGACAGTACGAACTGTCTTCGCTGAGAAGCAGCCCTTCAAGGGGGTGGAAAACTATTTCACAGATGCTCTCCTATATCAAGAGGCTAGTGGAACGCCGGGAGAACCATTGCCAGACAGTGATGGAAGTGGCAATGAGGCGGATTCGGAATCCGAAATGGGCACGCCAGCCATTTTGATTGGCGAGCCAATAGTAGCATGCTTTAATAATCCCCGATGTAAGGTCCCTTCTGATGAGGAAGGCGAATGGATGATTAATGATAATATTTCTTTTGATTATCCTGCGAGCATCGAGTCAACTAAATCCATCATGGATGGCTCTCTTCACATGCCCGTACATAAGCCAAGTTCGGCTACTACATCTGTGGAGGTTATAGAAGGGGCCACGCTGGTGATCCCTCCATCCAAACAAGGTCAGTTGCCGATAATCTTCGGTAGAACCCAGCCACGGAGACCTGTACCTACAGATTTAAGCTCGGACTCAGAAGCCCCACAGTTCTTCCATTATGCGCAACCGGCACGCCATATTATGGAGAAGATGGGATATGACTTGAAGAAGGCAGGCAGCCTGAACTTCGGAAAGGGAAGACGCGGTCTGATGCGTAATGCTGTCCCGAAAGGGAAACCTGCAAATTACTATGATAGTACACGCAGAGGGTTGGGTTATGTTACACCCACATCATCAGTAACGGTTCAAGTCAAAGACGACGAGCCAATTCCATCACAGTCAGACTCATCTGCTGAATGGAACTCTGACATCAGCATAGGAGGAATGTTCAACGGTCTCACTGTGAATATGACCTCGGGCAGTCAATTGGAACCTGCGGAAGCTGCTGATGAGGAACCTTGGGCCCAGCAATTAAGCCTCCAATGGGAAAAGCGGTTCGAGCTGCGCGAGCCACCTACCGAAGACAAAGTGATCCAAGTCAACTTGGGCAGTCAAGATCACCCCAAGCCTATTTTCATAAGTGAAAGCTTATCACTTATCGAAAAGGAAGAATTGATAATGCTCGTAAAAGAGTATATAGATGTCTTCGCCTGGAGCTATGAAGACATGCCTGGACTCGATCCACAGGTCGCTATGCACCGTCTAAACATCAAGCCCGACGTTAAGCCAGTCAAGCAACAACAACGTCGGTTCCGCCCAAACATCATGGAGGCTATTGAAGCCGAAGTTCATAAGCTCATTGCTTGTGGCTTCATCCGGGAGGAACAACATCCAGATTGGGTGGCTAACATAGTCCCCGTCCTTAAGAAGAACGACAAAATACGGATCTGCATCGACTACCGTGATCTCAATGCGGCCTGTCCCAAAGATGAATTTCCACTGCCCATCACTGATGTCATGATTGACAACACATGCGGGTTCGAGAGGATGTCTTTCATGGACGGCTTCTCAGGGTACAACCAGATCAAGATGTATCCTGATGACGAGAAGCATACTTCTTTCCGAACGCCTTTGGGGGTATACTGCTACACTGTAATGCCCTTCGGATTGAAGAACGCCGGGGCAACCTACCAGCGGGCAATGAGCATGATCTTCCGCGATCATCTCCGGAAGACGGTGGAGTGCTATGTTGACGACATGGCTGTCAAAAGTCGCCGCAAAGATGAACATCTTCGCGATCTGAGGACGATGTTCAATATAATGCGGGCTCATCAGTTGAAAATGAACCCGACAAAATCCTTTTTAGGAGTATCCAGCGGCAAATTCCTTGGGTTCATAATCACATCAAAAGGAATACATCTAGACCCAGACAAAGTCAAAGCCATACAGGACATGCATCCACCAAGGAACCTCAAAGAGCTCAGAGGCTTACAAGGCAGGTAGCCTATATCAGGAGATTCATAGCAAATCTATCGGGCCGTTGCCAACCATTTACCCGACTAATGAAGAAGGGTACTGCCTTCATATGGGATCAAGCTTGTCAAGAAGCTTATGAAGACATTAAGAGGTATCTCACAAAACCTCCAGTCTTGGTGGCCCCTACATCAGGGAAACCATTCTTGCTTTATGTGAAAGCCCTGGATTATTCCCTCGGCGCCCTCCTCGCTTAGAAGGACGACAATGGCCATGAGCAGGCCATTTACTATCTGAGTAGAACTCTCATAGGAGCGGAATCTCGCTACAATCCTATTGAAAAAGAGTGTTTAGCTCTCGTCTTCGCTGTCCAGAAGACACGACATTATTTGGTTGGCCAAACCATACATGTCATCTCCAGGGTAAACCCTTTACGTCTTCTCATGACGAAGCCAGGGTCGTTGAACTCAAGGTTAGCTAAATGGGCACTGCTATTATCCCAATATGACATAACCTTTACCCCTCAAAAGGCGGTTAAAGGTCAAGCCCTTGCAGAGTTCTTGGCTGCGCATCCAGTCCCGGAACATTCAAAGCTTCACGAAGACATCCCTGATGAGGTCTTCGAATCTAATGCAACATCAGTAGAGGAAGTATGGCAGATGTTCTTTGACGGAGCATCGCGGATGGGCCCCAAAGGAAAAATTATTGCCGGAGTGGGGGTTGTGTTCATCTCCCCACAAGATCATATCCTTCCCAGGGCGTTCTCCTTGACAGAGTCATGCTCTAATAATGTGGCGGAATACAATGCTCTGCTCATTGGCCTCCAGCTCGCCCACGGAATGGGGGTACGCTATCTTGAAGCTTATGGCGATTCAAAGCTGATCATTAGCCAGGTAAAAGGCGAATATGAAGTCCGCCATGAGGACTTGGTGCCTTACTATCATACAGCCATCGAATTGGCTAGCTTATTTGAAGGCTTCTACATCGGGCATGTGTCTCGATCTCAGAATACCAAGGCGGATGCTCTCGCTGCACTAGCGACGACGCTAGCCTTACCGGCCGACACAGAGTATCACCTCACAGTCGCAACCCGGCATCTCGTATGCTCCAAGTATATGCTAAAGATCCAAGAAGTCCATAATACCTCCGTGGATCTTGAGCCGAGGGATTGGCGCTTCCCTCTCATTGACTATGCTCTGCACGATCTGCTCCCAGATGATCCCAAAGAAGCAGCGTCCATCAGACGAAGGTCGCCCCGCTTCTACTATGATCCCACTTTGAAGACACTTTACCGTCGTTCCTATGATGGTATCCTTCTCCGTTGCCTTTCTCATTCAGAGGCACAAGAAGTGCTTAAAGAAGCACATGATGGCATTTGCGGAGCTCACCAGCCGGGTCCAAAGCTTAAAGACAGGCTGCACAGACTTGGGTACTACTGGCCGACCATGATGGCCGATGCCACCCAGTATGCACGAAGGTGTAAGGCGTGCCAGGTCCATGCAGACTTCATACACCAACCTTCGGAGTTGCTCCACCCTGTTGTTGCTTCATGGCCATTTGAAGCATGGGGAACTGATGTCGTAGGGCCAATCAGTCCCTCTTCGGCAAGAGGTCACCGGTTTATCCTGGTAATAACCGATTACTTCTCAAAATGGGCAGAGGCCATACCATTGGCCGAAGTCAAAACCTCCCATCTGGTTAGCTTCATCAAACACCAGGTCATCCATCGATTTGGTGTACCCAGACGGATCATCCATGACAATGGTCCCCAGTTCGTAAGCCAAGGGTTCTATCGGTTCTGCGATAAATACCGAATTCAGAATGTGACTTCAACCGCCTACAATCCTGCCGCCAACGGCTTGGCAGAGGCATTCAACAAGACAATCATCAAGCTGCTCAAGAAGTTCGTCTCCTCGAATAAGCGAGATTGGGACGAAAAGCTCGGTGAATGCCTTTGGGCCTACCGGACTACGGTGCGGACACCGACAGGCAATACGCCTTTTTCCCTGGTATATGGGTGCGAAGCAGTTATCCCATTGGAAATCCAGGTGCCATCATTACGGGTAGCCTTGACTACTAAGATGACATCAGAAGACAATGATCGCCTGCGTCTTCAAGAGCTCGAAGCCCTAGACGAAAAGCGACTACAAGCTCAGCAACACATCGAGCTATATCAGGCTCGGATGTCAAAAGCCTTCAATAAGAAGGTTAAGCAGAGAGTCTTCCAGAAAGGAGATCTGGTCTTAGCCGTCGGACGACCGATGATTATGACGCACAAGACCAAAGGCAAATTTCAGCCTAAATGGGAAGGACCGTTTGTGATAGAGACAGTCTATTCAAACGGAGCATACCGCCTTATGACTGCAGAGGGCGACCTCCTCATGATGCCGATCAATGGCAAATTCTTAAAGAAGTACTATCCTTAATCAAGGATCTTGCTCTCGATCAAGTTAACATTACACCTCTGATCGAGATCCGCGCGTCCGAAATGCGCACAAAGAGAGCCTTTCTCTTCCTCCAAGCGAGACTATACGGCCATGGATCAACTGGGACCTGGCCATGCACCAGTCACCCTAGAAGACAATCGAGGTTGTGCAGACATCAACCTGATAATCCGACATCCTTAACGATCAAGGATAGAGGAAAATGTTGGCCTCTAAGCCCAACATGAGTCCTCAACAACTCATCATGCTGAGGGGAATAGCATGGCTAGCCCAACCCAAACGGTAGTTGGTAAAGGCATATCAAACCCGTTGATAGCTGGGGGTTTGCTAAAAATCCTAAGGGACCTGCTCCCATTTGATTCCCTCTCCAAAATCACCTACCAATTCTCACCCATAGAATGGTAGGACCACATATACTCCGCTGTTACGTTAACATTAAACCTATGACAGCAGTCCCCTCATTTCTCCTGTGAAAATGAGACCTCCAAAATCACCTACCAATTCTCATCCATAGAATGGTAGGACCACATATATTCCGCTGTTATGTTAACATTAAACCTATGACAACGGTTCCCTCGTGAAAACGAGACCCCATCACCTATTGATTGAAGCTTGGTGGCTTCTCAACCAGTTACGTCATTGCGACCTCTGAACTGGCAGATAGCCAAGTTTCATCTACCATTGAGCTTAGTGGCGTCTCAATTGGTTATGTCATTGCGACCTCTGAACCAGCAGACAGCTAAGTCTCAATCCCGAGCCCTGTTGACATTTACAAAAGACAGGTCTCGATACTCGTTGACATTTACAAAAGACGAGTATCACCTATTGATTGAAGCTTGGTGGCTTCTCAACCAGTTACGTCATTGCGACCTCTGAACTGGCAGATAGCCAAGTTTCATCTACCATTGAGCTTAGTGGCGTCTCAATTGGTTATGTCATTGCGACCTCTGAACCAGCAGACAGCTAAGTCTCAATCCCGAGCCCTGTTGACATTTACAAAAGACAGGTCTCGATACTCGTTGACATTTACAAAAGACGAGTATCACCTATTGATTGAAGCTTGGTGGCTTCTCAACCAGTTACGTCATTGCGACCTCTGAACTGGCAGATAGCCAAGTTTCATCTACCATTGAGCTTAGTGGCGTCTCAATTGGTTATGTCATTGCGACCTCTGAACCAGCAGACAGCTAAGTCTCAATCCCGAGCCCTGTTGACATTTACAAAAGACAGGTCTCGATACTCGTTGACATTTACAAAAGACGAGTATCACCTATTGATTGAAGCTTGGTGGCTTCTCAACCAGTTACGTCATTGCGACCTCTGAACTGGCAGATAGCCAAGTTTCATCAACCATTGAGCTTAGTGGCGTCTCAATTGGTTATGTCATTGCGACCTCTGAACCAGCAGACAGCTAAGTCTCAATCCCGAGCCCTGTTGACATTTACAAAAGACAGGTCTCGATACTCGTTGACATTTACAAAAGACGAGTATCACCTATTGATTGAAGCTTGGTGGCTTCTCAACCAGTTACGTCATTGCGACCTCTGAACTGGCAGATAGCCAAGTTTCATCTACCATTGAGCTTAGTGGCGTCTCAATTGGTTATGTCATTGCGACCTCTGAACCAGCAGACAGCTAAGTCTCAATCCCGAGCCCTGTTGACATTTACAAAAGACAGGTCTCGATACTCGTTGACATTTACAAAAGACGAGTGTCACCTATTGATTGAAGCTTGGTGGCTTCTCAACCAATTACGTCATTGCGACCTCTGAACTGGCAGATAGCCAAGCCTCATCTATCATTGAGCTTAGTGGCGTCTCAATTGGTTATGTCATTGCGACCTCTGAACCAGCTGACAGCTAAGTCTCAATCTCGATGCTTGCTGACATTTACAAAAGGCAAGTATCTCCCTTCCTTTTAAGCCCCGCAAAGGGCTAACCTCGAGACTGGCAACGTCCCATTCGGTTATGTTACTGCAACCTCTGAACCAACAGACAGTCATGTCTCATTATCTAAACAACAGACAACAAAAGAAAAATTTTCTATTAATCCAGAAGGATGGGATACATGGAGGAAGCCTATAGGCGTACATGATAAGATCGGATCCGATCTCCGAGCGAAGCTAGCCGCGCCCTCCTGTCATCTTCAGCCTGGGCCAGCGCCTGTGATCTTAGCTTCGCCTCATCGAAGTCCACCGCCTGAGCCAGACGAGCCTCGGTCTCCACCAAAGTCGCCCTCTGTGATGACTTCCGCTCCGCCAGTTCCTCACTTCGAGCCCTGAGTTGCTTAAGCCGCGCAGACTCTTCATGACGCATCTGTGTAGCCTTCGACAAGAGAATATTTGCCTTTCGGATCATCTCTTCAGCCCTCTTAATCTTATCTTCAGCGTCAAGAAGAGCACTGTTGGAAGCATCAGTTGCACTCCCAACCTCTGCTTCCTCTGCCTCCAAGGACCTCAAGTCAGAGGAGATAGCCTCAACAGCCTCTTGAGCAGCGAGCTGAGCCTCGCGCTTCTGGGCGACAAGACGTGCGAGCCGTTCATCAGCCAAAGACGCTGCGTCGGAACGATGGAAATGGCGCCATTCCTCCACGTCCTTCTCAAGGTCATCTACCAGGAGCTCCAGAGCAGTAGCTTGATGGTACCCCTCAAAGTCCCGAATACATTCAATGCCACGGGAGAGAACCATCTTCAGCTTCGAAAATGGCACAAGCGAGCCCTTCAAGACTAGACCGATAGTCTGCTCCAAACTATTATAGAAGCTGTCGACCAGATTACCGATAAAGTCATTCTCAGCTTCATCAACCCTTGAGACAACCTCGGAGCAATCTACCAACCTAGTCGACACCACCGCGGAAGAAGAAGCGGGAACATCGACTGCAGCAGGGCAAGCCAAAGGTGACCTCGGCGGAGTCCTCAGCGACACCAGCACGCCAGCCACCGCGGAGGTAGGACTGGCAACCACCTCCTGAGCAGCAGGCTCAACTACCAGCGTCGGGGAGGTAGGGCTGACAATCACCCTCAGTGCCGTATTCGGCAAAACAGTCTGCACCTCACTCGTTGATGTGACTGGAAGTGAGGGTACCTCCGGGACTGCCGCCTCTTCAACCTCAGGGCCCTCCGCTGATTTGGGCTGATAAAAAGGCAGGTCGCCATACAGCGCGTCTAACACAGCAGCGTCTGCCCCGGTCGAAGCGCTCATATCGCCCTTTGACCCTTCAGGAAAACCCTCCGCTTCTTTTGAAGCTGACGCACCTTGGGGACGAATGCCTGCAACAAAACCAAGGTCAAAAAGGAGACGCAACAAATAGGCGAGGATCAGGAGATCTTAGTCATACCGAAGGCCGATGTCACCTCGTCAGCCGCATCGGAATCCAAGGGTCCCATCGGAAAGTTCTTACCAGACTCAACGCGGATAGCTGGCCCACTTGCCGATTCCTCCGCAGACCACCCGGCAGAGCTGGATGCCATAGGACTTCCTTTAGAAGTCCCAGCGCCCGAAGGGCCAATATCGGCCGCATCACCTCCAGACTCCTCCGAGCGAGCAAAGGAACCAGCTGCACTTCCATAAGTGAACAGGGGATCGTAGTGCTCCCCTTGCTCTCCAACTGCCTCAGCTCCTGCAACAAAAAGCAAATGATGAGTTATGTAAAGCGCGCTGAAGGCATATTAAATGGGACCAATCTTACCAGTAGTCGGTTCAGCAACCGACGGCTCAGCCACTAATAGAGCAGCAGAAGGAGGCGCCGTAGGGAGTTCGCCCTCCACCACAATGGTAGGAGTTTGGCGACGGGGCTTCTTCGCCGACGACTTCCTACGGGATCCACTCCCACGCTTCCTTTTGAAGTGGACCTCAGAGTCCTCTTCCTCCACTTCTTCCACATGCTGTGGGGGAGCTGTCCCCATTACACCAGACCCGGCTTCATGAGCACCAGCTTTGTGGGCATCAGCCCTTGTCTCTGCCTCGAAGCGAGGGCTCCCCGCATCAGAAGCCTCGCTGTCATCTATGTTGGCCCAAAGGCCATTATCCCGGTTATTTTGATGATAGCAAAACGTATTTAGTTATGTATTTAATAATCTTGTTTAAAAGTATTTCAGGTTCAAAGAAACAGATTTTGACGACTCCTCTAAAAGACTCACACTTTTGGAGTTCGCCCAACATTTGCATTCCCAAGCTAAAGCACATAGGAAGCTTCGGAATTGCGTTGAAGAATAGTTCAAGAAGAAGATCAAGACTTGCTAAAGAATCCAAGATTTGTATTTTGTCTATTTTGTTTTAGAATTTTTGTCAAAACTAAATAGTAGAAGTAGAGATATGGGATATCACACACACACATTTTCTAGAGTGATTTATGGCTTCAAAATACTTTCTATTTCTATTTCCAAACTCAGTTTTAGTTGAACATATCTATTTTGGAAATATGATTTTTAGAGAGACTAGTTTTTGGAAAAACATTTCATTAAAAATCAAGTTTTTATCCAAAGAATTTTTACCAAGTATTTTACCTTGATAGTAGTATGACACATGCTCATACTCTATGATTTTTCAAGACCAAAACATTTTATCCAAGACCCAAAACCAAATCCAAATTGTCCAGGTCCTGTAAGTTCTGATTTTTCAGAAATTCACAGTGACCGGTCGAC
The DNA here is from genome assembly GCA_038442645.1 of Agave tequilana. NCBI lineage: Eukaryota > Viridiplantae > Streptophyta > Magnoliopsida > Asparagales > Asparagaceae > Agave > Agave tequilana. The sequence goes on along the minus strand of JAVJIF010032515.1, from coordinate 39,149 downwards.
CGGCACTCGACCGACATGCACAAATGTGCATGTGCGTATCAGTCGACCGGGAGTCGACCGATACTCGACCGGCCCCAACCTGCTGCTCTCTGAAAATTGCCAGTCGACCGACCCGGTCGACCGGTGAGCCCCAACGGTCGGATTTTCGACCTTTGGCGGTCGACCGACCCGGTCGACCGGTAGTCTGTCAAAAGTTCTGACAGACTCAACAGCTATTTTTCTGACTTTTTGACTTTAGGGATTTGTCTCCAACGAATCTCTTGAGCAGTTTTTGACCCCTATAAATAGGTGGTCACTTCATATGAAATGACTAATGATTTTAGAGCTATCAAGTGCAATTTTACAAGAGTTTCAAAGATTTCCAAAGTTTTCAAAAGAAAAGATTTTTCTCTCCAAAGCCTAAATTTCCATCACCTTTCTTGGAGCCTATTCCTCTACTTCTCTCTAGCTTTGCACTACACAATCCCATACTCTAACTCTCCTATTTGGTTCTAGGATTGTGCTTAGTGAGCTCTTTTGTAAAGTGGTCAAGTGTGATCACTTCCATTGTAATTGAGTGAAGTTGTAGAGGCATCGGCCTCAAGGCGAGCTAGTGTGCTCAAGGTGGTGAAGTGTCATCACGGGAGACGGACAAGTGTTGTCCTTGTATTGTTGATCCGGTGGGATCCTCAATAGTGGAAATCCTTCAAGTGTGAAGGCGGGGACGTAGAGCGTGGCTCGAACCTCGGAAACATATCGGCGTGTTTGCGTTTGCTCAAATTCTTCTAACTCTATCTCTTTAAATTACTTGCACCTTTACCTTGTTTAATTCTTGCAAGTATTTGTATTGTGATAATTGTTAGAGTTAAATTTTAAATTCCGCATAATTGCCATTATCATATAGCCATCACCTATTCACCCCCCCTCTAGGTGATTTCAATTGGTATCAGAGCCTAACCCTACAACTTAGGTCTAACAACCTTAGGGAGATCCATATATTTGGCTATATATTTGCTTGTTGTTGTTTGTTGCATTTTACTTGCTTGTGCATTCATGGCATCCATGGACTTTTCTAGCATTAAATCCCCTCCCAAATTTGATGGCTTGAACTTTCCTATTTGGAAAGTCAAGATGAACTTGTTTTTGAAATCCTTAGGTGTTAGGGTAGCTAGGGCCATTACCAAAGACTTCATTGAACCAACTAGTGATGAGAGCACATGGTCCGAGGATACTTCCAAAGACTATGAAGCAAATGCTAGGGCACAATATGCATTAACACAAGCACTTAATGAAGATGACCTTGCACGCATCATTAATTGTAAATCGGCATATGAAGTTTGGAACATGCTTATTGTGACTCATGAGGGAACGTCACAAGTCAAGAGAGCAAAAGTTGACTTGTTACGTTCTCAATATGAGAATTTTTACATGATTGATAATGAGAGCATTGATGACATGCTCACTCGCTTTACAAAAATAACTAATGCTCTTTCTTCCTTAGGCGACAAGATTGACAACGATCAAAAGATAAGGAAGGTGATTAGAGCTCTTCCCAAAGCTTGGGAAGTCAAGGCGACAACCCTCAAGGAGCTAAATGACAAGGAGGAGATGGACTTCTCCGGCTTCATCGGAAATCTCAAAACACATGAGATGGAGATGAAGGTACGAGAAGAAAGGGAGGCACCCAAGAAGAAATCAATAGCCTTCAAAGCCGCTCCAACAATTCAAGACGAGGATGATTCATCGGACGAGTGCGATGAAGACTTCGCCATGCTCATCCGTAAGGTGGGCAAGATGTTTTACAAAAAGGGAAGACAAAGCAATTTCCGGCGAGGGAAACCTCAAGGGAGATTTGAAAGAAAAAGAGAGGAGCCCGGTCCTTGCTTCCATTGCAAGAAGATCGGTCACCTCATTGCCGATTGCCCCGCTCTACAAGCGACCACATCCAAGAACGGGCAAAGAAAGAAGAAAGCAATGGTGGCTACTTGGGATGACACGGAGTCGGAATCCGAAGAGGAAGTCGACGCCGCGCACATGTGTTTCATGGCACATGGGGAGGATGCACCAAAGGTAACTCTAGAAAACTCTTTAGATGAGGATGAGTTAACTATGGATGAACTTGCACAATTTTTTGAAGAATTGCAAAATAGGTATGAGATTTCCCAATCTCAAAATAAGAAATTAAAAAGAGAAAATGAAGCTTTAAAATATAAAGTTGAAATAGTTGTTAAAGAAAAGGATGTTTTATCTAGCTCTTTTGGAAAATTGAAAAATGATTTTGATAAATATAAACTTGCAAATAAGGGTAAAACCACCATAGTGTCAATTGATAAAAATGATTTTGTTGAGATCCAAAAGCGTGTTGATGCTTTGGACTCCACACTTAAAAATTGTGCATTTGATTTGAAAAAGATAGCTTCTAATTTCCTAAGGGAACACCCCAAGGGAAACATGCACAACATGCACATACACATGCACGGAAACATGCTCACACTCACAAGCATGCATACATGTATGGTAATGGTAGGATTTATGTTTGCACTCATTGTGGCCGCAAAGGCCATTTAGAAAAATTTTGTTATGCTAAAAATAATGTTAAGAATAAATATGTTTGGGTTCGCCCCGGTACTAACCCTAAAGGACCCTCAAAGATTTGGGTACCAAAAGATCCTCCAAATGTAGGTGACACAGGTGGATCTACTTCCTCCAAGACTTAGGGGGAGACGGTGCCCGGGTGGTAGATGCAACTAAGCTCACAAGTTCAAATCTAGCTTGCATCGCTATCGTGGAGGCACCTATTTTTGGAGATTGCCCTTAAATTGGTAACATCTCCATTTTAAAATAGTTGTTGATTTTTGGTAATGTATACATGTGTATAGAATTGTTAGTTTGCTTTTGTTCGTCATTGATACATGCTTATATAGAACTACTTTTCTATCATGTTGTGTACATGCCTTGTGATAATTTTCATATCTTGTATAGTTATGCCTTATGTCATACTTGTCCACATGTCCATTTTGTTAGATAGTGTATCTACATGTATAGTTTAGATGTTGTAATTTTATACTTGTATACATATAGACCTATTTTCATAAATAAAATAAAACCTTTTGAAAATTTTCATATTTGAACAAATACCTTAAAGATGGCAATTGCACACCTCAACTCATTCAAGAAGAATCAAGAGGATGAAGTTCAGAACCCGTCACTGGGTATTCGGCTTCAACATCTTTAAATCTTTGTTTAAATTTGTAAAATAAAATTAAATCATTTTGTGTGAAGTTTTGTTGATATGATCTCTAAATGAAGATTTTTTTTAAAACTGATTGTTATATCCCTGTATGTTATTATATAACATATTTTATTTGTTATAATTTTTTATTTAAAATTTTTTTTTTGGTCAGTATCTGGTAGCAGAATTTTCAGACTTACCGGTCGACCGGCCCCTAACCCCAGTCGACCGGCTCTGTCTGAGAAGAAAAATTTTGTATTTTTTTTGTGCTACCGGTCGACTGTTGTTATAGGACCAGTCGACCGATCAAGATGCGTGACTCTCTGTATCTTTTCGGTCGACCGGTCCCTTAATCCCAGTCGACTGATAATCGTATTCTGGCGTATATTTGGACTTTTTCTTCACTGTTTCGCTCTCTCTCACATTTCTCTCTCAGCGAACCGCAGGAGCTCCCCCCTCTCAAAATTCCCAACTTCTAATCCATTCACCCGATCTTAAATTCCTTCAAAACCCATCTCAAACTCCTCATTCCTAATTCAGATCTTCAATCTCAAGCCGATCCGTCCATCAGATTTTCAGAATTTCTGGGTTTTCAAGCTAGGGTTTCAGATTTTTCCAAAGGTAAAAATTTCAGATTTTTCACTTGTTCTTCCTTTCTAGCTTAGATATATCACTTCTTTTGTCTTCATATTAGGTTGATTAATCATCTAGATCGTGCCTTTACCTGCAAAAACCCTAAAAATTTGATTTTTGTCATGGCTCCTAAAAGACATCGTTCTGAGAAGGGAAAGGGCATTGCCCAATCCTCATCTCAAGCCCCTAGGACTGATCCCTTGTTGCGTAACGATCTTGCCTCTGACCGTTACACACATCTAGCCCCTAGGAACACTATTTCGGGTAGGTTTGTGGCTATCCATGATTTTGAACACCTCGATATCCCCCACATACTCCGTACCAACAATCTTGTGGATTTTCTCTCCATCAGGGAGAAGGTTTACACTTCTTTGGTTCCCTATTTCTATGCCAATTTTGAATTTAGTGGGAACCGGATCATCTCCCGTGTGATGGGTAGGGACATAAACATTTCCCTAGGTCAGTTTGCTAGGATTCTTCATCTTTCCACTGATGGAATAGATGTTTACTCTTATGACCTACATGATTTTCCTGAATATCCGGAGGGTGAGTCTTCGCTCACCGCATCCACTCTCATTCACCAGGATGACAATCCCGATCTAGTGAGGAATGAGATTGTAAGTCAGTATTCCCTCCAATCTCAGGTCCTTGCTAAGATTATCTTTCATAATATCGTGCCTAAATCCGGTGAATTCAGTCATGCTCGAGGTCCTGTTCCCCTGATTATCTATTGCCTCCTTAAAGGCATTAAGATAAATTTCCCTCGAGTGATCGCTTCTCACATGAGTGGTGATCAGATTCGCACTGCTGGTAGGAGTCTGCCTTATGGCATGCTCATTACCCATCTTCTCAGGGCTTTAGATTTTGATCTCTCTGGTCAAGCCCCTTCAAAACCCTCATCTGATATCAATACTGCTGCCTTGAAGATGATGGAAGCTCAGTTGCGTCGACACGCAGCTGTGCAACCACCACCTGTTCCTGCAGCTGATCCAGCTCCAGCTCCACCTCCTGTTTTTCCTGCTCCTGAGTTTCAGGGTGCTTCTGCTTCTGAGGTCCGCTCAATGATCGAGGCTCATCAGGCCTGGGTCGGAGAGCAAGTCTCTGCAATTCGTGCAGATTTGGCTGATCGTGCTGCTATGGATGCTGTTTTTCGGGCGGAGGTCCGTAACGACTTGTCCTATATGGCTGAATCCATGAGATTTGTGGATGTTCAGTTCCAGTCTTTGTTCACAAAAATGGACATAGTCGTTCCTGATGGGACTCCGGGTGCTCGTCGTCTCCCTGCCGCTGGTCCTCCTTTCCCTCCCAGAGCTCGCGTCTCTATTCCACCACCGCGCCCCAGAGTTGATGCCTTGGATACAGAGGAGGTAGATTCCTCTTCTTCCTCAGATGATGGTGATGACCAGACGATGGCCGAGGGCTCTGATGATGACGAGGAGGAGGATGACGAGGCGACTGAGTGATGCTGATGAGTGACCTCCCCTTTATTGATGATGTCAAAAGGGGGAGAGTTATTTGGAGAGAGAGATATTTTGTTATGACTCTTTATTATTTTTGTTATGTACTTGACTTATTTTGTTGTGTTGGACACCTTTTATTTCTGTGTTGTGGACATGTATCTTTTGCGGTATGTATTTATGTCATGTATGAGACTTATTTCCTTATCTATGATATGACATGAGTAGTTGATATGTTGTGATTGGCATGGATGTGTGATGTTTATTTTTTATCACTATGCCTAAGTATGATTTTTATATATGCTTGTGTTGAGGGGGAGTTTCATTTGAAGACTCTACCCAAAATATTTTGTTATAACTACATATGTTTTGCCATCATCAAAAAGGGGGAGATTGTTGGCCCAAAGGCCATTATCCCGGTTATTTTGATGATAGCAAAACGTATTTAGTTATGTATTTAATAATCTTGTTTTAAAAGTATTTCAGGTTCAAAGAAACAGATTTTGACGACTCCTCTAAAAGACTCACACTTTTGGAGTTCGCCCAACATTTGCATTCCCAAGCTAAAGCACATAGGAAGCTTCGGAATTTGCGTTGAAGAATAGTTCAAGAAGAAGATCAAGACTTGCTAAAGAATCCAAGATTTGTATTTGTCTATTTTGTTTTAGAATTTTTGTCAAAACTAAATAGTAGAAGTAGAGATATGGGATATCACACACACACATTTTCTAGAGTGATTTATGGCTTCAAAATACTTTCTATTTCTATTTCCAAACTCAGTTTTAGTTGAACATATCTATTTTGGAAATATGATTTTTAGAGAGACTAGTTTTTGGAAAAACATTTCATTAAAAATCAAGTTTTTATCCAAAGAATTTTTACCAAGTATTTTACCTTGATAGTAGTATGACACATGCTCATACTCTATGATTTTTCAAGACCAAAACATTTTATCCAAGACCCAAAACCAAATCCAAATTGTCCAGGTCCTGTAAGTTCTGATTTTTCAGAAATTCACAGTGACCGGTCGACCGGCAGTCGACCGGCACTCGACCGACATGCACAAATGTGCATGTGCGTATCAGTCGACCGGGAGTCGACCGATACTCGACCGGCCCCAACCTGCTGCTCTCTGGAAATTGCCAGTCGACCGACCCGGTCGACCGGTGAGCCCCAACGGTCGGATTTTCGACCGTTGGCGGTCGACCGACCCGGTCGACCGGTAGTCTGTCAAAAGTTCTGACAGACTCAACAGCTATTTTTCTGACTTTTTGACTTTAGGGATTTGTCTCCAACGAATCTCTTGAGCAGTTTTTGACCCTATAAATAGGTGGTCACTTCATATGAAATGACTAATGATTTTAGAGCTATCAAGTGCAATTTTACAAGAGTTTCAAAGATTTCCAAAGTTTTCAAAAGAAAAGATTTTTCTCTCCAAAGCCTAAATTTCCATCACCTTTCTTGGAGCCTATTCCTCTACTTCTCTCTAGCTTTGCACTACACAATCCCATACTCTAACTCTCCTATTTGGTTCTAGGATTGTGCTTAGTGAGCTCTTTTGTAAAGTGGTCAAGTGTGATCACTTCCATTGTAATTGAGTGAAGTTGTAGAGGCATCGGCCTCAAGGCGAGCTAGTGTGCTCAAGGTGGTGAAGTGTCATCACGGGAGACGGACAAGTGTTGTCCTTGTATTGTTGATCCGGTGGGATCCTCAATAGTGGAAATCCTTCAAGTGTGAAGGCGGGGACGTAGAGCGTGGCTCGAACCTCGGAAAACATATCGGCGTGTTTGCGTTTGCTCAAATTCTTCTAACTCTATCTCTTTAAATTACTTGCACCTTTACCTTGTTTAATTCTTGCAAGTATTTGTATTGTGATAATTGTTAGAGTTAAATTTTAAATTCCGCATAATTGCCATTATCATATAGCCATCACCTATTCACCCCCCCTCTAGGTGATTTCAATCTACAGCGATGAACTCCTCTATGCCAGGAACACGGACTCGTTTGCCCTCCTTCTTATCCAAAGCCTTCTGCCTCATCCGATGAGAAATCAACTTCACACCTGAACTATTGGCATTGAATCCAGGAGGCGTGGAATTCGAAGCTGCATACCATTGGCAGAAACACAGGGTCGTCCATAGGCCGGGATCCCTCAACGGCGTGCGTAGCCACGCTCCAGTGTCATCCGCGGTAAAGAACCGCCAAGCACGAGCCCCATCAATAAGGCTCCCCAGGAAAGCCAGGTCCGGATTGGGGTTGCCCACATACAACTGGTCATACCCAAATTGGCGGGCGAACCGGCTCGGGATGTAGGGCTCCATGTAGCAGGTATCCCCACTCCTGTACAGCAAATGCGAGGGCCGGATACAGACCAGCCACTCGAAAACACCCCGATTCATGGGAGATCGACCTGACTCCACATCATGGAATTCCTCGTTGTATCCTGCACCCCGCAGGCGAGGAAAGCAACGGAACAGGCTATAAGCGTCATAACGACGCACTAACTTACGGGCCTCGGCCACATAAGTTTTCTGCCACAGACAGCCTTCAAAACGACGGAGAAGCGCCGTTTGAACGCCCTGCGGTGGGTCTTCCCCAGCTCCAATCAAACTGGGGCAGTGCAAGGCGAACCACGCCATCAAGTAGGTGTACGGTAAACCTACCCTAGGATTGGGTCCGTCACAAGGCAGGACGGCACCCTTCCCTCGCCTTGACGCCATCGTCCTGCAGAAAGCCTCCGTCAGTACACGAAGGCCCCTCTGAATACAACATACCATGGCCGGAAGGAGACCCAGGCGGTGACCATGGACCAAGCGGACAGCAGGCAGCAGCACATTCGGGTGGACAATGTCACCCGAAGAAGAAGGCACGACACACTTCTTTAACCAGATGGTTAAGAATCCGGCCAGCAACGCCTTGCGAGACATAGGCCAACGGGCCTGATGGTGAAAGCTCTGAAGAACATCACCCTTCTCGAAAGGACCATCATCTTCTGTCACGACGATGTCCTTTTCAGCACGCACCTCCATCCTCGCCAAGATGTCTTCTTCGACAACTCCACAATGAGCTGCCTCGGGCGCACTAGTCATATCCGGGAACAAGTAGTTCCCCCAGCTCTTTAAGCTCTTCGAGCTACCCTTACCACCAGTGTGGATGCTGGAACAAATGTGCAGGTGGCACATCAATTCCCGATATGTTTCAAGTAAAGCAGGCTCTTGCTTCTCCAAGAGAGCCAGCTCCGCCTCACACGGAAAATACTCTTCATATGGAAGAGACCCGAAGGGCAAAGCAGAGATCTCTCGCATCTCATGCAGGGCCATGCCCAATTCACCAACCGGGGTGAAGAAAGTCCCCGAGGCTGGGCAGTACAACTCAAGAATGGCGTAGAAGCGCGCCACCTTCATCTCAATGCCGTAGCAGGTCGCCCTGACAGCCTCATAGAGGTTCAACCTCTCTAATTCCCCCTCAAAATGATTGAGGATATAATTGGTCAACTCCGCCCACCATGACCTAGGAGGGTGGACCCAACCAGGAGCTCTGAAATCTGTGGCGGGGTAGTTCCCGTCAGCTTCGCAGAACTGAGTGCCGAAGGTCGGCGCCGCAGCTGGATTCTCTCCTACTGGAATGTCCCGCGACACCTTCCCAGGGTATAGCCCTATTATGCTACGAGGAGGGCCCGCCCTCGAATAGCCGGTCTGGAAAGTCAACCTCCCGACACTTATAGACTCGGCATTTAGGCTCACGCCCCACGCCATCTTCCGAGCCCAAGTCACGCTCGCGAAAGAAGACAAAGCGAAATGCCGCTTACTAGACGGGAGATAGAATCTCTCGCCATCCAACTGGAAGATCCACTGGCCTTCGCCGGCTTGCAGCTGGCGATCGGGATCAGGTGCAGCATCCCCGAACATGAAGTCAGGCTTTTTGTAAGCCTGACGGTCGATATCTTCAAACGGAGCCGTAGTCAAAATGCTCCGCATGGCCTGCGGGCCACCGCTCTGAATGAGCGTATCCCGTACAAGGGAGCTCGGCTCACTGAACAAGGAAGCCTGCCCGATGAACTGCAAGCTGATGCTCCCGCTTGCTCGACTGGTTACGCCAAATAGACTGTTCTGGAGGCCGGAGGCGTAATGTACTGCAAAAACAAAAAAAAAATGAACTATGATTAGTTCACCAATCAAATGGATGCGAAGACATAAAAATTCGCTAAGGCATAGCCTCGCCCAGTAAGCAGGAACAGCGGGATAATAGCTTTGATAAAAAGCTTCGCTTCACAGATAAGACTGCATCTTTGCAGGAAGTGGCATAGCCCTAAGGGCTGACGTCATCAAAAGGACGTTTATGGTTAACAGTCACCCTTCGTGGCCACGACTGAACGCACGCGACCCATATCCTGTTCCTCAACAGGATGAAAATTGCCCAAGCAATGGCTTCCTATGGAAGCCCAAGAGAAGAACTGTTCAGTTCTTACTTCCCTGGTGCAAGCAAAATAGGGAAGTTAAGGGAAACGAGTTCCCTGATAAGGATAGATCATATTCGATCGTCCTAATAGCCGAGTATCGACTCCAAAGGATGAAGACCACTCTCTAATCAGATTGGAGAGTCTCTTACCAGCGATCGGTCGCTCAATGAACGGAGGAGGAGGGCCCTCCGCTGCAGAAGTCGCTGCTTCCTTTCCCGCTCGTCTCTTGGGCGCCATTGAAGAATTACAGGAGTCTTTGAACTCTTGAAGATGAAGAAAAGGAAGAAGAAGAGTCAGGTACTCTGGAAAATTCAAAGAGAAATGATGATTTTCTCTCAGCCCGATCGGGCTTTTATAGGCCAATCAGCGCCTAAATCGAGGCCTCAAAAAAGAGCACATGCCGCCGTTTCGAATTAATTCGAAACAGTGCCCGAAGCGCCTGAGACGCTTTCCCAAAAGCGACGGTTCAATCCCACTAAAGGGTTAACTCCGCACAAGAGCAAAGTGCGGACTTCGCGCAATCCTTCCAGGACTTAACCGAAAGGTTTGAATTAGCCCTCTAAAGAGGCGCTGACATGACAGCCTCGCGAAGGTCATTCAAAGGAAGGGCTATGTCCTTAGCTCCGTGCGCAGTTTAGCCCAGCAATGGCCGAACTCTCAGTGAAGCAAGCAAAAAATCAAATGATCAGACAAAGAACTTTCATTGATTTAAAAGCAAGGGTACATTTGATATTACATCAAAGTTGTGTTTCATACAACACACCAAGTTGCCTAGCAAGGCCATTTGCATAAAAGGCATACAAGCGGTTTTATCTGCTTCCAGACCAGATCAACTGGACAAGAAAGGTCTTCCTCCTGCACAAGGCTGTAACCAGTTCTGCCACAAGGACACGGTTATTTTTCTCCACAAAATGGCAGATCTTACCAGGCCATTTTTGTTGAAGCCTGGCAATAAAAACCTATCGCCGCCAACACGATAGATCACGTATAATGGGAATCGGCAGTGATACCAGTGATCTAACAGGCGCGATGCCCACTTTCCCGAAGTGGATCGCCATCAAAGGCCACCAAAGTTGAAAGTCGGCAATGGTGCCGACAATCCCACAGGCGACGCCCATTATCTTGAAGCGGATCCTCTCCGATAAAGGCGGCGGCCAGCCTCACCTCAGATCGAATCATCTCGGATAAGAGGCTGCCAACAGCCCTTGGGACGCGCACTCGCCGCCCCGAATTGTTCCTCCTGCTTAAAAGTAAAGCTTCAACCGGGGAAGCATAAGGCAATTTCATGGTTTCTTCCATCAAGTTACCAGATAGAGGATAAGCCTCACCTGCACGGCAACCATGGGCTAGTTCAGCAAACGCCAAGTCCTAGCCTCGCCTATACGGCAAAGTTAGACTGATCTTGTAAAGAACAGTCTCAACCTTACCAATATGGCAAGACTGGCTCAACTATTGAAGAAGCCAAGTCCCAAGTCCTGCCTGCGCAGCGGACTTAACAAGCAACGATCTTTCACTGATCAAGCCAAGATGATAGCTTCACAGAAAGCTATGATGAGATCCTTCTCTGCAGCAGCCAATTGCAAGATGAAGAACAAGGGAAGCTAATCCCTGAAGCGAGCTGCCAAGCTAAATCAAGGGAGATGAGTTCCCTAAAAGCGGTGAAGTCTTTAAATGATCAAGACTTACTGGTCCTTGGCCGGTTAGACAACCAGAGTGGGTTTTCCCACTAATTCAGAGATCTGAGTATCTCTTTCAACCAAGAGAAAGGAAGAAGAAAGGAAAGGCACTTCTCTTCAGAGGGCCTCAAGTGTCCTATTTATAGGCCCCATGGCCTGAGCGCAACCACCTCAAGCATGGAAGCACGAGCGCACTTAAGGCATTGATTGCGCCTTGATAACAGGGACGGTTCCCATTGGAACCGTACAAGGGAAGAAAACGTCTCCCTCATAAAAAGGCATTTATGGCGCCTTGAAGAAAGGGAGTATCCTCCCTTGGAAACGGGCGAATCGGAGAACATCTCTCTCGATTGGCGCAAAAGAAGGAATGATCCTCCTCGTAACCGCCCCATGGCAGTTGGCCTTGAAAAGGCAACAGGAGTTCCAAAGCGAACTTATTTCTTGAAAGCCCAGATGCGGAGCTATCCCGACGCGAAGCAACTCGCGAACCAGTGCAATTCTTCGGCGAATTCATCCCAAAGCAGGATTGAAGGCGAAGCTGAACTCAACCATCATGGCGACGTTCATACTCCACATACCATCACAGTAGTTCAAAGTGTTTCGGAGTCTGAGCTATTGCAGACTCTCGAAAACTTTGAAGGGGGTCTTGTTGACACTTAAAAAAGACAAGATTCTCATTAGTCCGAACAATGTCTAAACTTGTTGACATTTACAAAAGACAAGTGACAGACGAGCTGAAGACCAGTTTTTACCCACCTCCAAGGGACAAGGAAGCGGTTTGGACTCCACTGATCCAGCAAGCAGAACAGTGAACCCGGATTGTTTCTAAACAGACCTCAGCAGGTCTAAAATGCTAGCATTTAGCATTACATTAGCCCAAGGAGATAGCCTCGTGTGAGAGGATAACATCATCCAGAGCATCGCCAGGAAGCTAACTGACAGCTTCGCCGAAAAGCCTCTTTTCGGACTTCGCCAGGAATTGCCTCTAGCTCCGCTATGAGCTTCAAAGCGGGCAGCTCCGCCATCAGCCTGCTATGGTCAGCCTTTGACCAATCAAATCTCCTGATGAGATTAGATCTAAGCTAATCAAATCCAATCAGGATTCAAATATGGCAGGTGATTGCCGCAATCTCTTGACTCTCTTGAAACGAGTAAGAGGATCAGGGAAAATCCTTCAACGATATGGAAAGGATCATAACAAATCGGAAAGATCAACCGACTTGCCATTTTCTAGCTCCGCGGAAGCTATTCTAGCCTCGCAGCAAGGCTACTTTCCAGATTCAAACAGATTCGGTTCAACCTGTTTCCATATCTTCAAGGGGACAATTATACCCTTGCTCTCCCTATAAATAACCCGCCATGGGTACAAGGAAAAAAAGAAAGGAGGAGGGGATCGCAGAGGAAGGAGCCATCAATCGCCTTCTGATCACGAGAATCGATCAGTCAACTTCTTCAACCGAGGCTTCTTCATAACGCACCGTGCGTTTTCGAATTCAGAGACCTTTTAGAGAATTGCTTTCTCTATCTAGGGTGTTGATGCCCTATCATCGTTCTTCTTCTCAAGGAATTTCCGGAACCAGGCGAGAAGGAATTCCTAATTGAAGGCGATTTTGAGAAGCAGCAAGAGGGTTCTATCAACCCTCTATTCTCTGATTCCCGGAACCAGGCGAGAAGGGAATCTCATCGCTCGCATCGTCAAAGGGACAAGTGGTCGCGCGCTGACCAGACTCGTATCGGCACATTTTCCCAGAATCTCTGAGGAGATCTACTTGTAATCTTTTGAGAATACTTGTAATTTAGCTCCTCAAACTCCTTTTTTGTAAGTTTCCCTTTTTTGCAAAATTAATGGAAAACAACCGCAGCGGAGTCGTTACGTTGAGCTCATGGCGGAGCTAGGAGAAGCTTCTGGCAAAGTTAAAGGAAAGCTCTTCAGCGGAGCTGGATAACTTTGTGGCGAAGCTACCAATTACCCTTTTGCGCAGCTGCATGGGGCTTCGAGCGAGCTAACTCTCTGCAGACTTAACTGAGCATTTCTGTGCGAAGCTGTAAATTAGCTCGCAGCGAGGCTATGAAGGAGCTTCCTGCGATGCTGAGCAACTTTGGCTTCTTATGTGAGACTTATCTTGTGGGCTCGTGCGAGACTAAGTGTTGAGCTAACTTAGTGTCTCTGGACATGCTTGGGCCTTCTCACGAGCTTTTCTTGGCTTACTGTCTGTTTAACTGGATCAGTAGAATACAAGTTGTTGATACGTCCCTTTGAGATGGGTAAAGAACTAGTCGTCAGCTTGTCTGCTGCATGTCTTTTGTAGATGTCAACAAGTTAGACATTGTTCAGACCAGTTAGGAATCTTGTCTTTTTTTGAGTGTCAACAAGACCCCTTCAAAGTTTTCATAAGTCTGCAATGGAATAGTTCAGACTCCCAAATACTTTGAATTGCTTTGGTTGATGGTATGTGAAATGCGAACGTCACCATAGTGGTTGAGTTCAGCTCTGCTTTCAATTCTGCTTCCGGATTGGAATAAGTTCGTCGAGAAATCGTATAGATTCGCGATTCTGGGTAGCTTCGTGTCTGGATAGCTTCGCGTTAACTCGGTGTTTGGAATGACGTTCCTTTCCCGAGGGTAACTGCTTTCTAGCTGGTTACGAAAAGGATTGCTCCTTTTTTCAAGGTTAGAATAAACTCTCTTACTTTTAACGAGGGAGATTGTTCCCTTTCTCGAGGCTAAGCATTTAAATGCTTTAACTTCGCCCACGCTTCTAGGCTTGAAGCGGCAGCGGCGTGGTCAGGCCATGAGGCCTATAAATAGGATACTTGAAGTCCTCTTCAGAGAAACAGTCTGTTCATGATATCCCCTCGTTGCCCAGGAAAGGAGATTCAGATCTCTGAAATAGTGGGGGCGCCCACCTGGTCATTAACCAGCCAAGAGCTAGCGAATCTCGGTCATTCAGAGACTTTACCAATGGACTAGTGATTTTAGGGAGTTTATTTCCCTTAATCTTTCTTAGCTTTCCTGGTTATTTCAGAGATTGATTTCCCTTGTTCTTCATTCTGTATTTGACTGACTCGTAGAGAAGGGTTTTAGCCCTATTTTTTAGCTTCTCGGCGAAGCTATCATTCACACCTGATTAGGAAAAGACTTTTTCATGTAGAGTTCCTGTCTTGATCTGTTGAATCCGTCTGTTAAATCTGCCACATAGTCAAGAATTGGGACATAGTCTCTTCAAGGTTGAGCCAATCTTGCCATATAGGTAGGGCTAAGACTGCGTCCCTCTGGACCAGTCTGGCTTAGCCATACAGGCGAGGCTAGGACTTGGTCCTTTTTGAGGCTTCTTCAGCCTAACTGCCTTAGGTAGGGCTAAGACATGGCTTATGCTGGGCTAGTCCATCATCATTGTGCAACCGAGGCTATCCTCTTCTTAACTGAAGCACCACTGGATCGGATATGAATTGCTTCGCCCCAAGAATTTGACTTAGCATTTTGTCTTTGCAGTTTTTTCTTTGATTTAATGCTAACCTGTTTCCAGTTTGCATTGCAGTGAACTGTGGCCGCCAGTCTTTTGTCTTGATGAAAGAGACCAGAGACTTGCCTCTTGATCTTCCAGTTGAAACTTTAATCCTAAGCAGGAGGAAGATACTTGTAACCCTCGGTTCCCAATATACGTATGTCAATACTGGTATCTGGTAATGATTTAATTATCCTGATAGTCGGATTGAGGTCATTTCAACTCAAGATATTATTTTCCATTATTTATAATTTTTTCTAGAATTTTAGAAATTTTTTAGGAATTATTGGAGAAGAATCTCAATTTAGGGTCGATCGGTGACATAGGCTGACTCTGGGTTTTTAATTAATAATCGGGGATGAAATTTGGGAATCTGACTTTACAATAATGTTCAGGATGACATCTTCAATTTTTGAGAATTTTTGAGGATTTTCCTGAATTAATAGAGTTTAATCCAATAAACTAATGCTTAAATATTTAATATAAAAAAAAGAATGAAAAAAAATAAAAGTAAAATAGAAATTAGAAAACCCGCATGATAGTAGCAGGGTTCGAACCCATGACACCCTGGATATGAAAGGAATGCACCAACCACGATGCCCCCATGTGTTTTGTGGCCAAAGGGTTAGTAATACTATTTTACTCCTTTACACATTTTCTTCCAAAATATGCATAAAATCAAACTCTTATTACTGCTTGCCCCAAGTTTCAAAACCGTGACCCTCTCCCAAGCATTCTGGCGACCAGACCAGCAGATCATTCATTAACTACTTCATCTTCTTCTCCCAACAAACACGCGACCTGCTCCCTCTTCTTCTCCCCATGTTCTCCACTTCTCCTCCCAACTGCACCCGCGTTTCCCCACGACCTCCACCTACGTTCTCCCCTCTCCCTCACGTTCCCTCTCTCCCTCTATCTCTCACTCACCTTTTCTCCCCCCTCTATAAACCCCAAGCCTCCTCCTCTATACATCACTCCATGGTTTCCCTCCTTCCTCTCCCTTTGGCTTGCACCACTGTCAGAGCGCCAGCAGCTCCTTAGGCCGAGCTATGGCTATCCACGCTCCGCCGGCAAGCGCGAGGAGACCTACATCCTTTATGGCGAGCTCCATGGGCCATCATCATCCTCCGCGAGCTCCATTGTCGACGGTAGCCCTCTCGGCCGAGTCGAACCCCCGAAGCTTCATCTCCCCGCCGGCGAGCGCGAGATCCCGAACACCGCATCTTCTCCGTCCGGAGTCCCTCTCTCCAGCCTCCGTGATCTCTGACAGCAGCCGATTCTCTTCGGCGAGTCATCGTCGTCGTCCGCGGGATCCGCCGTCGACGGCCGCGCATGACCCCATGGCGGATCACAAACCTTGCGTGAGCATGCGTACCTTCTTTCCCAAGACTCTAAGATGCTGGAAGAAGTTTCAGACTAAAGAGAAGCGTTCCGGGTATGTTATTTTGCTTTGTCGTCGATTTTAGTTATTGTTGGCATTTTGTCGAACATGTTACAAGCATTACTTTAATCAATAATTTGTCCATGAAAATCTTGTTGTAAAATTCTAATAAAAATATTTTGAGGTACCCTAGATATACATCCTAATTATAGAGATTTTTATTATATTTTATAAAATTTTTTTTATAGCAAAAAAAAAAACTCGGCCTCTGGCCGAGAGCAGCAGCAGCAGTTGCTGCTCTCAGCCAGGACCAGACCCAGTCCCTGGCCTGGCCGAGCCAGACCAGGCCGTGACCTGGCCTGGTCTGGCCAGCCCAGCCAGACCTGGCCCAGGCCAGGTCTGGTCAAGCCAGCCAGCGGGTCTGGCCAGCAGACTCGGGTTCGGGTCTGTTTTACAGACCCGAACCCGACCCCATTAATAAAAAAAAGAAAAAGAGAAAAATAAAGAAAGGAAAAGAAAAAGGAAAAGTAAAAGAAAAAAAAGGAATAAATAAAATAAAAATAAGTAGAAAAATTTATTGTAGTATTTACTGTAGTAAACTAGACCCAAACCCATTACTGTAGCAACAGACCCGTTAAGCTTTTTAATTATTTTTATTGATTTTTAGGTTTATTTTAATTCAGAAAATTATAGAAAATTCACAGAAAATTTCAGAAAATTCACAGAAAATCACAAACTAAATTTGAAACTCTGTAAAATTATTTTGATATAATATTGCTTAGACTAACATGAAATTAAATATTTTTGTAATTACTATTCATTGATATTTTATTTAAATGACCAATAAATTTCTAAATAGCACAAAAAAATATGAAATTCATAATTCAGTAATATGTAAATATTATACATCAATTTATTACTTTATGCATATATTTTACCATGAAAATATATTTTTAAATAGTTGCTATAAATCCAGAAATTGAATTATTTGGAAAATTAAACAACCAAAATTATAATAAATAGTAAAAAATTACTTTCTTATTTAACTTATCACTGAATAAATAACATGTCAAGTCTCTAATTAATTCACGTAATATTTAGGCCGCGAATTTTACCCAAAGCCGGTTGCAGTTACGGGAATTCAGACTCCAATAATATCAGGCAAGTGTACACGATTCTCCTCTCGTTGACTTTCATCTTGATCTTAATTCTACCTCTTAATTATGAATTCTGATTATCATATTGCATGATCGTCAACACTATTCTGTGATCATATTTACATATCAGCTTTTCTCTTCCGATTATATGACTAATTATTCTATTCTTGATATTATTACCTGTACCGTCTCATGATCATGTTACATTACCTTACATATCGTATTTGCATCTCGTTCCTGTACATAATGCATTCAGTTGCATGATTGCTTGTATGTGATAGACTGATGTAAAGATCAATGAAATCTACACTGATCATGATAACAATCTTGATCTGGATTTTGAGGATAACTGGATAATAATAAAGAAGGATGATAGTTAAAGATTGTATATCGATTTATATTGTGATCCTGATATTATTGAAAATTAATCAAGGAAATTGACCATATATTCTGAGTAATTATTCGAGGATACTTATTGAATTATGGACACATGATCATGACCGTTTTACTTTGACATTTAGATTACACGATACTGTCATCACTTACACTATTTTGCATGCATCTGGTATCACTTGCACAAATATATATTTGTCACATGATATTGTCACTGTCTACATCGTCCCATGATTTTGATACACATCGTGTTTACCATCTAATGTTGATATTCTTGGTACCGATTCATGATCCTGTAATACCGAATAACACGCTGTTTGCATTTGTATTTAATTAATAAAATTAATCAAGCCGGGGTTATTGGGGGAGACTGTAGCAGGGGAAATCCAGGGAGGTGTGCTTGGAAGGGCGACCCTTATGGGTTTGGATGCCACACGTGATCTTGTTATTTATGAGCGCTCCTATTATTACATGTTACATGATACCTGAGTACAGTGAACTGTTTCTCCTGCTATCAGGATCCACTAACGTATCACTTGTTTGATATGCAGTTATCCTGTGGGATGGGGCACAGGATGATTGCATTAGTTAGAGTAATAAAATATACTAGACATATGCACTTGCATCATATCCTTCATTGTCTTCAGTGATCTAGTACCTGGCATGTATTTTAAAGATACTGACACTTGAGACTCATGTGACATGCATTATCTTGACTGCATGACATTCCTGGACCTACCATGAGGTTTATCTTTGTGATCTCGAGTTCTTGTGATCTTGTGATTATGTTACACGACAGTTACTTGTCCAGGACGTCTCATGTTCATTATATACATGTCACACCATGCTTGCACGGTCTTATTGTACATGATCTATCTTCTGATTATTCCTGTTGCTGTCATTACATTCAGTTCTTGATATTTCCAAACATATTGTTCTTATATCCTACTTACTGTTACTACATTTTCATATTCTCTCCTTCCTGTATCGTGTACTCTTGCTAGTCCGCTTCTGACGGACCTTTATTTTATTTTTTAGTATTTAGATCTGGAAAGCTGGTATAGAGAGTTGCTCGTAAATCATATTCTGGTTTCGCTATTCTCCGGTGAGTTTAGTTTTCTTCTTGACTTGTTTTATTCAGATATAGTAGATGATATTGTTTATGATTCAGTTTTTCATATATGTGATTTTATTCCTGTGCTTGGTGGTATGTGCATATATGTGTGCTATCCTGCTTGTTATTGACAGCCTAAGGTACTCATGAAAGAGATTTCACTCTTCGTGAGTATCTGCTGGCCATCGTCACGCACCTGTATTCCGTATTTTGGGAAGCGGGGCGTGACAATACTAGAGCAGCTGATGCGTGTTCCAAGAAGAGGTAGACAGTTGCTTATCCGAGATGATCTACTTCAGGAAGGGTTGGTAGTCGTTATCCGAGATGATCTACTTCGGGAAAGCGGGCGTCACCTGTAAGGTCTCGGATCCTTCCTTTGCCAATTTTGATCAAAGAAGATCCGACTTTCTAGTGGCAACCAGTCCTTTGCCAATTTTCATTAAAGAAGATCCGGCTTTCTGGTGGCAACCAGTCCTTTGCCAATTTTCATCAAAGAAGATCCGCTTCTTGATGACAAAATCTGCCATTAAGCGAAGGATTACGGCCTTGTGTAGGAGGAAGGCCTTTCATGTCCAGTTGGCTTGGCTTATCACCTTGAAAGTAGATAGGACAACTTGTATGCCTTTGGAGCAATGATTTGGTTGTACGAAAGACTGTATGACCCGGGAAAGGAGAGAGACGAGAATTTGCGGTAAAAGTTTTTCTTGAATCAAATGAAAAGGATTACAACAAAAACTGTTCCTTCCGGTTACAAGGGAGGGAGAATATTGAATCTTGAATTCCCCCTTTGTTTAATGCTGGGTTCTTCGTGTGGCGGTGGAAAGTGAATCTTGTTCTCCGTTGACCAGATGACCGTCCTTCTTGGATCTCCTCTTCGGCTGGTAGGAAGAGTAACTCAGCTCTGTCTACCAAAACTCTCGAAGAGAAGGTAGGCGAAAGCTAGCTCGTACGCAGCGAACTTGCTGAAGAGTTGATCTGCTTCTTTTCTCTCTGTGTCGCCCTCTTGTTGCTGATTGCCAAAAGTTTGACCTTGATGCTGATCGCCCAAAAAAAAAAAGTCCCCCCTCTTCATAGCGACGGGGCTATTTATAGAGGTTTAGGGGGTGATCGTGCCCCTAAAAGTGCTCCACGATGAGGGGCCACTTCCCGCTACTTGTGCGGTGAATGGCCCCGTAATCCGGGTGGTTACAACTGAGGCGCGGGTGTCAGGCTGACGCACCTTGATGCTGAGACGCGGGTATCGAGCCGACGCGCCTTGATGCTAAGACGCGGGTGATAGTGCCGACGCGCCTTGATGCTAAGACGCGGGTGATAGTGCCAACGCGCCTTGATGCTGAGACGCGGGCCAACGCGCCTTGATGCTGAGACGCGGGCCAACCGCCTTGATGCTGAGACGCGGGCCAACGCGCCTTGATGCTGAGACGCGGGTGATAGTCCCTCGCGTCTAGAGTTTGAAACTTTGCTTCTCAATGGCTTGTCTTCCAGTAACTTTTGGACAGCCTACAGAACCCCCTCCAAAGTTTTCGATATTCCGCAGTTAACTGGGACGGATTTCAAAATACTTTGGACTCTAACTGAATTCACCTTCGTGACTGGACTGTTGATGCTCCGGGTTCGATCTTATCTTTTGGTCTTCGCGAGTGTACTGTTGAAACTCTTTGAAACCACCAGAGTTGATCATGTTGAGTGTCTAGATGCACAGTCTAAACCTCCTCGATTGCTTTTAGTCTGTAACGGGTGTGCTTTAAGCCAGGAGCGGTTGTTCGTCTGCTTGCGTCAGTGTACTGTTGAACTGATTTTGTAGAAGCAGGAGGCCGAACGCAGGTTCCTTTTCAAAAAGCCGAGATGGTACTGCTGTAAAGACGTGATTTCTGTAGGGTGCGTCCTTTTGGCGATGGAAACGCGCCTGATCTTCTATGAGGCAGACGCGATGTTGGGCCCGCTGGGTCGGACGCGGACTTAGGAAAGACGCGACTCTAATAAAGACGCGATTTTCTGAGCGCAACGCGACTTTCTGGGTGCATTTATGGTGATGCTGACGGGGCATGTCCATCGGAGAGGTGCGTCCCTTGGGTGCGATTCTGTGCCGTGTCATGATTACGCCGCCAGCTGGCCTGGGGAACCAGCAGGATTTCACCTTTTGGCGCGCGGATTTCCCGGTTCATTAACTGAACCGCGCCACGTGTCAAATGATGACTCGCCGCGGAGCCGTGGCGCATGATCTTCTCTGTTCAAAGATGATTTGATTCCACGCGTCAGGCGGTGACTCGCTGCAGCGTCTATCGGGCCACACGCCGCGTATCGTTGCGTCTTATCGGGCCACACGCCGCGTATCTTCGCGAATCCTTGTGCCTATAAATAGCCGCAGTTAGAGAGATACCTCTTCTTCTCCGAACGCACTTGCTCAAGAAAGAGAGTTCTCTTCTTCCTCTGTTTGAACTGTTCATCTCCATTACTGGACTTTTGAACTATTCATCTCCATTTACTGGAATTAAAGATGGCACCCAAGACCAAGCCAACCGCATCTTCTTCACGGGCGACCGCCGCCGAGGCGCAGAGGGGTGTTTCTTCTGCGTAGGACGCTGCTTTCCCAGGTATAATGCCCTTTTAGGCGTGGATTTCGCCATTAATGGAAGCCCATAGAACCCTAAGAATTTTTAACACAAGATATAACTCGTGTTTGATTCTCGGACGCGGTCTCAAACGCAGTCTTTGAGTTGATAACCGTGGCGCGGGTTTGGACCCTCGCGCCATTGTGTCCTGCGCTTCAGATTCTTCACTTAGAATATTTCTAATTGTGAAGAGTGCAGACGCGGACTTGGTTCACAGAACGCGGATTTGATCCTTGCGTTCTGTTTCATCAGCTGCTGATTTTGATGAATCTGGCATCCGAGTTCAAGCACTTAGATATCTGGGGATGTGAAAGGAAGGGAGTTACTCTCCTTAACTTCTGGCGATTATGGTGATGGAAGGGTTAAGGTGGATAACTCCCTTCTTTTGACATCAAGGAGAATGTGGTGGAGACGCGGATCCTGCAGGTCTGGACGCGGATTTAATAATTCCTGCGTCCAGTATCTCTTCTGCGTTTGGACGCGGTTTCGCAGGTCTGGACGCGGATTTGATAACTCCTGCGCCCAGTATCTCTTCTGCGTTTGGACGCGGGCTTGCAGGTCTGGACGCGGTTTTGATAACTCCTGCGTCCAGTATCTCTTCCGCGTTTGGGTTAGGAACACTTAGCATATAAAGTATCTAACTAAGTGTCTTTTCCTTTTGCAGTGCCCCGTACTCCTGCCTCACTCGCCAAGACGCGCCACTTTGGACACGTAGGTGGTGCTGACCAGGACTTGACCTTTGTGCTACGAAGGACTGCCCCTGTGACTGCTGACAAGTCGCCGGCTCGCAAGGAGAGGCTCTCTAATGTTGACATGAGAACTCTTCGGGTACTTATGACTGATGCGGCATTCACAACGGATGCTCGCGTCAAGTTGGAGAAGCCAGCCTTCTTCTTCGGAGATCGTATTGACGACGGCGGCTATCGTGTGTATGACGGAACTTATAGATGGCTCCGTCAGATAAAGGGTGGGAGATTCTTTCTTCCGGACATGGAGAGGATGTTCCCGCTGTCCTACTTCCAGCACATGTCCGTCCCTCAGAAGATGGAATGGGACATTTCTCGATATGTCCCCGAGATTACCCTCGGCGATTTGGGTTCCCATAAAGTGCATCGTCATGATAGCCATGACAGGTCGGTTCTCGGCCTATTCCCTGGGTCGCGCAAGTCTGAGGTTCCGGCGGGAGAGATACCTCAACTTGGCACTACCTTCCTCAACGCGTTCATGGAAGCGGAGGGTGATTATCCGGTCGGGTTCCGTGCGCCCGGGTGGGTCCATTCCACGGAGAACTACTGGTGGGGCAGAATGGTAGGTTTCGTCCTCACCGATCTTGGGGATCTGCTACAGCACGTGGGACTGTACGTGGCGGTCAGGGCCGTACAGTGGGGTATCCCACCAGGCTCTCATAACTTTTTTGGGATCCTGGAGCGCTAAAATCCGCTGACGGGGACGTTCTTTACCCCGGTCGGAGAGATGGGCCTTGCAATGCACGAGCTACATGAGGTCTCGGGGCTATCAACAGGGGATATCCCATATGAGGAATATGTCCCGACCACTAAGGAGCTCCACCACCTGAAGAAAGAGTTTCCTGGGGTGTACGAGACTTATTGGGAAGTGATGTGTCACTTCCACATTTGTGGTCAGATAACCACCTGGCGGTTGCAGGGAGTCAAGCAACTGTCTTGGGCCAGTTACTTATTCAATGGTATCGATAGTAAAGATACTCTGATAACCCGACTGGTTCCCAGTTCCGACAGGGAGATTGAAGACAGGATCGACCAGGCTTCTGAAGGCTTCTACACCACGGTCTCGAACGAGGACGGTTTCGACCCTGACCTGGTTTTTGAAAGCTTCCACCATCAAGCCCGGACCCCTATCTCCGATAGGGCACTGTTGGCAGGCTTCTTGATGCTGTGGCTGAAGCGTTGTGTGGTGCCCACGTTGCCGCATGAAGTTATTGTTGCTGACGTGGTGTACCCGGCGGTGCTCCTGGCTCATAGCAACCCTATAGCCCTTCTCCCGGCCATGGTGGCTGGTATTCAGAGCGGGTTGCGGGCGCTAAACAAGAGTTTCTGCGAGGCGCCGAAAACTATCGACTCCCACGGCAAGCCGTATGTCGACTCAGAGGGGAATCCGACGGTGAAGCGTCCTAACCCTCGGATCGAGCTGCCTTATACGTACCTTCTGGCTTGGTACGTGATGCACTGCCCTTCTTTGATGACGGCGGTGCGTTGGAGGGAGAGTTCCATCCCTTTTGTACAGCGGTTGGAGGGTTCGAGGTGGAGTGACGTTTACATATATTACGTCCGGAAGCGACTTTCAGATCCCGCGAATTACCAGATCAATCGCTGCTTCCCCGAGATCCCTGGTGCATCTTCTGGGGATCTATGTGCTGATTCCGCGGGCTCAGATGGCTTCACGAGGTTGTCCACGGGAGCCTTTTGGTGGTTGATCAATATCCGACCCGGATATGTGCTTTTCCGGCAGGGGACTTCATGCACCATCGAGCCGTACATGCCGAATCGTTTCGCTCGACAGTTCGGCTACGATCAACTCTACGTCGGGAATCCCAACGCTCGACTCGCCTTCGAAGGGAACTTGTTCGAAGGTGCTCGGGCTTGGTACTACAGTGTGGCCGGAGGGACGGGAGCAACTTTCCGTCTACCTATCGAGGGGCCCAAGTGCCGCATGAGTTTCAGCTTCTGCACCTGGTACTTTCAGGTTAACCAGTCACCGGACTTTGCTCCGGGGTCTTCATGTATTGAGAGTATCAATGCAAGTCTCGAGGCAAGGTCAGAGTCTGGTAATCCCTCGAAACTCACCGAACAGTACCTGAAGGCCCAGAAGGAGGTCGGGAGAAGATCGGGAAGGGAGCCGCGGGCAGTAAGGGCAAAGCCGCAAGTAGCAAGGGCGGAGCCACGAGCAGCAAAGACTCGCGGGGTGGTGAGCAAGCGTCGTCAACGCTCTGCTTCAACTGCTGAAGCTGCTCCCAAGAGGGTTCGGGGAGACTTGACAACCGAAGTCTCCCGTTCTGAAGACATCCCTGCTGTCGTTGAGGTACCGAGGGAAGAAGACATAGCTGAAGAGGATATTCCTTTAGTTCGTCCTCCTAGGTCGAGCAGCAGATACCGCAGGTCTGCGGAGGAAGGGGAGCTCGTCGACAGAGCCATCTCCGCTGATGAGGATGAGCAGCTAGAGGTCGACATCATGAGTGGAGGAGATGTCGATATTCCGGGGATTTCAGTTCGACCCGGGTCTTTACTTGCTCATGAAGGGAGAGATGAGGTACAACAACCTGGGTCGCCTTGTGTCTTCATTACCAGTCCTCGGGCAGTTGACCCCAGTCCTACCACTGGGATAATAGGTGGCAAGGCTCCGGTTGCAGAAGTCTCGCGCGAGGCGCTATCGTCTTCCTCACTCTCAGGGGAAAGCGAGTTTGAAGACGTGGTTGACTATGGTGATGAACCCGTTTTTCCTGATCCGAGAAAGTTCTCCCATATCTCGGAGGAAGAAATGTACGGGGGTGAGTCATCAACGGTGTCGCAGCCAGCGATTGTTCCCGTGGGAGGTACTCTTTTCACCTTTTGGCCTAATTTCCCTTTTTAATTTTGAAGAGGAGGCTTTAACATTCTCCTTTTTTTTTATGTTGCAGGATTGGCTGAGAATGTCGAGGCTGCACCCTCCTCGCAGATCGAGGAAATGGTACAAGAGTTGACCCAGCCAGAAGGGGCTACGGCTTTGGTTGCCGAGATAACTCCAGCGAGGGCAACTACTGATGCCGGGGAGGCTTCTCCTTTGCCGGCAGAGGAGGCAACCCCTAAAGCCGGGGCAGAACCCATTCTGCCGGGTGAAGGGGTTACTATTGAAGCCAGGGAGACTTCCACTCCGCAGGATTTGCCCAAGGATTCGGCGTCTCTAGACCTTTCAGATGGTAAGGAAGTTTCTGATATTTTAAATGTTTCGCTTTTCTCCTTTGTGGCTAATGTCACAATAACTTGCAGAGAGGACTGAGGGGGCTCAGATGGAGAGTCCGACGGTCGGTACCTTTCCAGAAGGCCACGCAGCTCAGGTCTCGGCTGAAGCTTCTGAAGAGGTCACGCTTACTACTCCATCATTAGCTGTGGAGGTTCCTGCAGAGACAACACCTCCGGAAGCGCCAGTGGCCAGTCTCGCTCTTGACGTATCGACGGTCAGCATGACTCTTGCGCAAAAAGAGCCGGCTTGCACCCCTTTCCCCATGATAGAAAGGGGGTCGGGGAGTACCTTGGGTGATGATACCATGGATTTCCTGACACGCAAGACGGTGCAACAGTTCCTTGACGCGATGCGATCGTGCATCGATTTTATCCTGTCTGGGCGTAGCTCTTTTGATTTTGCCCGGACGTTTCTTGGAAACATGGTCGGGAACATCGAATTAACTGGAGGCTCCTCGCTTGCTAGGTCGTGTATGCTGTTGGTGGAGTGATTGGGAAATGACCTGAAAGAGCTGAAGTCTTTGGACAATGCTAGCTCTTCTCAAGAAGCCCAGGTCATCTTGACTAGGCTCTTAGCCAACCAGGAACGAGAGCGACAGGATGTGGAAGCACAAGTTGCTAAAGAGGTCCGCAATCTCGAGCGTCTCCAAGCTGAATGTCAGAAACTGGCTGACGATTCAATGGAATCCGAGTTCATCCGGCAAAACGCAGAGCTCGCCATTACCAATGCTCGGTCGGCCATTGCTAAAGCGGAAGCCATGATTGCGGATAATGAGAGGACGCTTGTCACCATCCGGAAGAGGCTTGAGGAGCAACAAGCTGCGAAGGCTCGGGCTGAAGAAAGCCAGACCATTCATTCCTCCAGGTTGGAATCTTTGCAAGCACAGCTGGCTGCAAAACCCTTTTTATCTGAAGAGGAGTTGTGGGTCCAAGCCATGATGGAGGCTGAGAAGGCACGTCAGCACGAGATGCATCGTCTCAAGGAACGTATTCGTTCTTTGCCGATCAAGACTTTTAGCCTTTTCTCCTTCTTCCCTCCCTTTTTTTTTGTAAAGAAGAGGACACTCTATTAGAGTGTTTGTATCCACTTTTACTATCTTCGATATAATAAAAGTTTCTTTTGAAATTTTGTTCCATCTTCTTTGTTTAGCTGTGGATGAATTCAACTCCCTGATCACTGGCTGTGAATATTGAACTTAGGCAAGACTAAGTTCTTTCAATGAGACGCGGCGTAGACTCTAAGTCTTCTTGATGAGACGCGGCATTGATCTATAGAGTGAGACGCGATCATCATTCAATAGGAACTTAGATTTCACTAAGTCCTTTTGATGAGACGTAGCGTCAATCACAGGGTGAGACGCGAATTTGTCTTGCTGAGCAGGACGCAGATAGAGCAGACGCGAGGGACGCAACATTGTATGCTGAAGGACGCGACTTTGAGTCACGTGGACGCTCCTTTAAAGCGCGGGTGGATGCCTTTTAATTTAAGAACGGTGGCGCGTATTCTTAGACGCGGCTTTCCCATATGCGTTTAATGCAGCCGGACGCGACTTTGCTGTCTGCGTTTGATGCAGCCTGACTTAAAGATTTTATGAGATCTTTGACCGTCAAGTCTTCACTGACGATTGAACGTCAAGTCTTCACTGACGTTTGGGAAACCGGGTCATCCGTTGTTTTCCAAGGCAGTTGTCCACGCGTCAATTTTTCATTAGACTTGGGCGTTTTAACGCTCTTTAATGCAAAACTGGCGCTAGCGGTTGGAGACCAGTGTCTGCGACGGTTCCCAAAGCGACGCTCCACGCGTCAGTCTCTTATTGGACCTCGGCAGTCGTGCGGCCACCAAGGCAACGGTTCTGATTAGCGCACCATTAATGACAGTTATTAGGGTCTGCCTATAAATAGGGCTGACCCTATTCCTCTTTGACAATCCAGACCTTGGATTGCTCTTTCTTTAGTTTGCTCTGAGAAGTCTCGCCTCCTTCAAAGTCTCTAAAAGGGATCCTGTGTTCATGGATAAAGATGGCTCTGTGGATGAAGACGACCCAGGGCTTTTATGCTCCTGTTTGGTCTCTTCAAGAAAAAGCGTCTCTTGGATCATCTTGCTCGTTCGCGTTTGGATGCAGAGAGCCCAACTCTCGGTAGAGGCCTTTGCCGGTATGCTGTCCCGACCTGCCGTGATGTTTCTAGTCCACCCAAGTTTGCATTTTGGCATAATCACCTGGAATTTTCTCATGAAGTCTGAGTTGGTGCATTCCTTCTGGAATCTGCGCCGCCAACTTCCCCTCTGGACGCAAGTGCTGAAATCCTTGGTGCGGGCTTTGTTCGTTAAGCTGGCGTTTAAGGCCATTGACTTGAGCGAATTCTAAATTGGGCTGAAATTTTCAGACCCGAATCTTGCAACTCTTGTTTATTTAACAGGGAGATGGCAATTTTCGGCGTCTGAAGTTTCTCGTGTCTTGTGCTTTTAAACGCGGGCGTAGAATGATGCCGCGTTTTGATTCGCGTTTGTCTCTGCTGACGCAGCAGTTTGGCTCACTGCGTGGGTCATTCCGCGTCTGCTTGGCTGACTGCGTGGATCATTCCCGTTTCTGCTTGGCTGACTGCGTGGATCATTCCCGCGTCTGCAGTCTGCATTTGTGACTTAGTTTTTCTCTGTTGAAATATACTAAGTTGCAGATTGTTCTGATTTCTTTGTTTCATTCCTTGCAGGTAGACTTGCTGGTTTGCTGGGCCCCTGGAAGGATGCTTTGGCCGGCGAACTTGTTCGATGTTCACCTATAAGAGAGTATATTATGGTCCTCGTCACCTATAAGAGAGTATATTACGTCTCTGACGAGGACCCAACTCTCGCCAAGGTCTCTTCAGATCTGCTTCGCCATTCATGCCTGCTGGCAAGAGATGGTCAGGCTATGCATGACGGCGATGAGGGTTCCGGCGGTTGTGGTGGCGGACAAGATCCTCTTCCTCTCCCACTCCAGAAGTCACATCAAGGACTCGTCATGTCTGCTGGATGGTCTGCTGGGGGAAGAGATGTTCATAAACGAAGGGTTGCAGGACTTTCTGCTGCCACTGGACCTCAAGAACACCATTGCTCTTAGCTTAGTCAGCTAGGGCGCTTTCGATGTTTACATCATGCATCGTGGTGTAACCAGCTTCTATTGTAGCCACAAAACATCGCGCACTTGGAATCAGACGCGGCTTATAAGGAGTGAGTGCAACCTCTGAGAGAGAGAGGGACTTCTTTGTATTCCTTAATTGTAACACTCAATCTTATTGCATAAGAGAGTGTTTAAGAGAGCGTTTTGTATCACTTTCATATGTTCGGAAATAAATAAAAGTGACACTTTTCTTTTTGCCTCTTTCATTGTCTTGAACTTTTTATCTTAGACTCGTAGAAGCAAAGAATCTTTGACTTTGTTAAAATTATGATGGTAACTTTAATAAGTCAGATTTTGCAGGAGAAGATCCTATTTCAGGAACTCTCAATACTGTCAGAGGTGTAATATTAACTTGACAGAGATGAAAATTTTGATGAACCTGCCACTTTATAAGAGAAAGTGACAAGCAGAATTGGTACCCCCAGGAAGGGTGAACTTTTCTCAAGTGTTTGGGATTAACTTGACTGAACTCAACTGGGGATTTGATGGAAACACTGTTGACGGTGTAGTATTAACCTAACAATGTTTTTAGGTAGACTTGTTATTCTGTTGAAGAGAATAACAAGTGAGACTAGACTCGTGGGGAATCTAGGAAAATTTGTTACCGTCAGAGGTGTGATATTAACTTAACGGGTTGAAAGTGGTCTTGTCAGAAGTGTAATGTTAACTTGACAAGGACGTGAGTCAGAGGTGTGATATTAACTTAGCTCAGAAGTTCACTGTTATAGGTGTAATGTTTAACTTGACAGTGAGGGTAATGCTAGAGGTGTAATGTTGAACTTAGCATTGGTCATCTCGGCTTGGATAAGGAAGTCCGAGGGAAAGTCATGGCCATAGGTGTATTGTTGAACTTAGCAATGACTTGGATGCTAGAGGTGTGGTGTTAACTTAGCATCATCCATTTCAGCTTCGATATGGAAGTCTGAAGAAAAGTGACTGTCAGAGGTGTGATATTAAACCTGGCAGAAACTTGGTCACTGTTTAGAGGTGTGGTGTTGAACTTTAACAGCAATTTGTCAGAGGTGTGATGTTAACTTGACAAAATTGTCTCATGATGAGAGCAACTTTGAGGACCTGTCATTCTATTGGTGAGAATTGACAAGTGAAAGTTTGAAGTGCCAGAGGTGTAGTGTTAACTTGGCAAATTTGAAAATTTGGTACTCCGTGTAGAGTTGACAAGCAAAATTTGTACTCGACAAGGAATATTAAAAAGTTTCCATTACCAGAGGTATAGTGTTAACTTAGTAATGGTTGTATTTTGTAGACCTACCATTCTGTGGATGAGAATTGGTAGGGGATTTTGGAAGAAGGAGTGGAGCCAAGTCCACTTTAGGATTTTTAGCAAACCCTCAGCTATCAACGGATTTGAGGTGCCTTTACCAACTACCGTTTGAGTTGGGCTAGCCATGCTATTCCCCTCAGCATGATGAGTTGTCGAAGACTTATGTTGGGCTTAGAAGCCAACATTTTCCTCTATCCTTAGCCGTCGGAGGCGTTGGATATCAATGAAGAAGCTCTTCTTGTTTTGATCAGAGGTGTACTTTTAACTTGATCAGCAGAAGAATACCATCTAAGGATAGTATTTCTTCAGGAACCTGCCATTGATCGGCATCATGAGTGTATCGCCATTTGAAGTTATGAGGCGATATGATCCATTTGAGTAGACTGACTCTACTACAAATGGTCCTTCCCATTTGGGTTGGAATTTTCCTTTTGTCTTGTGCGTCATCACCATGGGTCTTCTGACGGCTAAGACAAGATCGCCTTTCTTGAAAGTTCGTACTTTAACTTTCTTGTTGAAAGCTCTGGTGATTCGAGCCTGGTAGAGCTCGATTTGCTGTTGGGCTTGCAGGCGTTTGTCGTCTAAGGCCTTCAACTCTTGGAGTCGCTGTCGATGCTTCTCCTCTGTTGTCATCTCCGCTGTCAAGGCGACACGTAGAGATGGAATTTGAATTTCTAATGGGAGCACGGCCTCACAGCCGTATACCAAGGAAAACGGCGTGGCTTTAGTTGGGGTTCGCACAGTTGTGCGGTAGGCCCATAAGCATTCACCCAGTTTGTCGTCCCAGTCTCGTTGACTTTTCGAGACAAACTTTTTGAGAAGCTTGCCAATAGTCTTGTTGAAAGCTTCTGCGAGGCCATTGGCGGCAGGATAGTATGCCATTGAGGACACACTCTGGATTCTGAACTTAGCGCAGAATCTCTGGAAAGCCTGGCTGATGAACTGGGGTCCATTGTCATGGACAATTCGCCGAGGTACGCCGAAACGGTAAATAACGTGATGTTTCACGAACTTGATCACGTTCGACGACTTGACCTCCTTCAAAGGGATGGCTTCAGCCCATTTGGAGAAGTAATCGGTTATCGCCAGAATGAACCGATGTCCCTTTGATGATGGCGGGCTGATAGGACCAACCACGTCCATGCCCCACATTTCGAATGGCCAGGTGGAGGCCGTAGAGTGGAGATAGCCTGGCGCTTGATGGATAAAGTCGCCATGCACTTGGCAGGCGTGACATTTCTTGGCATAAGTGACGGCATCGGCAATCATCTTAGGCCAATAGTAACCCAACCTTTGGAGTCGATGTGCCAGTTTTGGGCCAGGTTGATGGGCTCCACACATACCGTCGTGGGCTTCTTTCAATACCTCTTGGGCTTCCTTTGGTGAGAGGCATCGGAGTAAGATCCCGTCATGCGATCGACGATACAATGTTCGCGTCATCGCATTATAGTAGAATTTGGGGGCTTTCCTTCGAATGGCAGCCGCTTCTTTGGCGTCCTCAGGCAGGATGCCATACAAGACGAAATCAATGTAGGGGAACCGCCAGTCTCTAGCTTCTGGACCGGTTGACGCTTCAAGTGCTTCTTCGCGGTGACGACCTCCCGTTGACTCCTGATAATCCTCGAGAGCATTTCTCGGGCAATACAGGTCGTGGCTGTAGACGAATATCTTCTCCATTGCTCCAGCTGGCAGAGCTAAGGAGGCAGCCAGGGAGGCGAGTGCATCTGCGTGCGCATTTTGCCTGCGCGGTACATGGTCGATGTAGAAGCTTGTAAATCCCTCGGCCATGCGGATAGTTGCATTGTAATAGGGTACCAAGTCTTCATGTCTGACTTCGTACTCCCCGCGAACTTGGCTGACGATGAGCTTGGAGTCGCCGTATGCCTCGAGATTTTTAACGCCAATCTCATCGGCGAATTGCATCCCAATCAAAAGAGCGTTGTATTCCGCCACATTATTGGAACAAGGCTCGGTCAGTGAGACAGCTCGGGGAATCACATAATTTTGTGGGGAGACGAGTATCACTCCTACCCCTGCTACTATGTGTCCCTTCGGGCTTGTTCTTGATGCACCGTCGAAGAAAAGTTGCCATACTTGACTTTCGAACGATGTCTGAGTTAGGCAGACTTCAGCAACTTCATCTGGGAGATCCTCGTAGAGTTTGACTGCCCTCGGATCTGGGTGTTCAGCTAAGAAGTCTGCCACCGCTTGTCCTTTAATAGCCTTTTGTGGCAGAAAATTCATCTCATATTAGGAGAGCAATATGGCCCATTTTGCCAGTCGGCCATTTAGCGATGAAGGTTTAGTCATAAGTAACCTCAGGGGTTGACTTTTGATATGACATTTATAGTTTGGCCTACCAGATAGTGTCGCATTTTCTGGATAGCGAACACCAGTGCCAAACATTCTTTCTCGATCGGGTTATACCGATGTTCGGCTCCGATCATTATTCTACTTAGATAGTAGATTGCTTGCTCACGTCCCTGATCGTCATTTTGAGCTAGTAGAGCTCCCAAAGAATGATCCATTGCTCGGACGTACACCAGAAACGGCTTTCCGGATACTGGAGCTGCAAGGACTGGTG
Organism: Agave tequilana; assembly: GCA_038442645.1. Classification (NCBI taxonomy): domain Eukaryota; kingdom Viridiplantae; phylum Streptophyta; class Magnoliopsida; order Asparagales; family Asparagaceae; genus Agave; species Agave tequilana. The sequence goes on along the minus strand of JAVJIF010032515.1, from coordinate 6,553 downwards.
GTTGGGTGAGGTATTGCTTGATTTCCTCGAATGCTTGTTGGCAAGCGTCATCCCAAATGAATGAGACACCCTTCTTCATCAGCTTAGCGAAGGGTTGGCATCTTCCGGAAAGGTTTGAGATGAACCTGCGGATGTACGCCAATCGTCCTTGTAATCCCCTGAGCTCCTTGAGGCTTTTCGGGGGTTGCATCTCCTGGATAGCGCGGATCTTTTCCGGGTCCAAATGGATTCCGGTGGAGGTTACAACAAATCCTAAGAATTTGCCACTGGCCACCCCCAGGAAGGACTTTGTGGGATTCATCTTCAATTGATGAGCCCGCATGATGTCAAAGACCACCTTCAAGTCCGCTATGTGATCACCTTTAGTGTGGCTTTTTACCGCGATGTCATCAACATAACATTCCACCGTTTTGCGTATTTGCTGATGGAAAATGGCATTCATGGCCCTTTGATATGTTGCCCCTGCATTCTTCAGTCCGAAGGGCATGACGGTGTAGCAATACACTCCTAGGGGTGTCCTGAAGGAGGTGTGCTTTTCGTCATCAGGATACATTTTGATTTGATTGTATCCTGAGAATCCGTCCATGAAGGACATTCGTTCGAATCCACAAGTATTGTCAATCATGACATCTGTGATCGGCAATGGGAATTCGTCCTTGGGGCAGGCCTCGTTTAGATCACGAAAGTCGATGCAGATCCGGATTTTCCCGTTCTTCTTGGTGACGGGGACGATGTTGGCTACCCAGTCGGGATGCTGTTCTTCCCTGATGAAGCCAGAATCAATAAGTTTTCTGACTTCTGATTGAATTGCCTCCATTATTTCTGGGCGAAACCGTCGCTGCTGTTGTTTGACAGGCTTTTCGTCCGGATTGATGTTGAGGCGGTGCATGGCCACTTGCGGATCAAGTCCTGGCATATCTTCATAATTCCAGGCGAAGACGTCTATATACTCCTGTACAAGAGATATTAGACCCTTCTTCTCTGAAGGTGACAGGCCGTCACTTATGAAGATGGGCTTAGGGTTGGCCTCATCCCCTAGGTTGATCTGAACAACCTTTTCTTCTGTGGGTGGCTCACTTTGTTCGAAGCGGGTATCCCAAAGGGCATTTAAATGTTTGATCCAAGGGTCTGTATCAGATTGGATCATTTCTTCATCTCCGTCTTCCAGGTGGCTTGTTGAAACCATGTTCACTGAAAGTTCCTTGAAGATGTTGCCGACACTGACATCTGACTCCCAAGATGATGTGTCTGAAGAGTAATCGTTGCTCGACGATTCTTGAGAATCGGAGGCTGATGGGACCGGAGTTGATACATAGCCCAACCCCCGGCGCGTCCGATGATAATAATCGGGGGCCTTTCCTTTCGGCACAAAGGATCGGAGTAGCGTTCTCCTTCCTCTGCCGAAGTTCAACCCGGGTCTGTTGGTTAGATCGTACCCCATGCATTTCATCATTTTGAGCGCTTTTGGTTCATAATGACTGAGCTGAGGGGATTCCTCTTCACCTTCCGAATCTTCGCGGGGCATTGGCTCAGATGAGATTCGCCCAAAGAGAATTGGTTTTTGGCCTTTTCGTCTGGCTGGAACCATGAATATAGATTCTTGCGCATTACCATTGTCTCGGTATGTCTCGAAGGACGACTTCACTAGTACATGCAACGATGTCAAAGCATCTACTGCCGACCAGGGATCGTCATCTATATCAGTGCTAGTGTCTGACGGTATTGAATCAGAAGCACACACAGGAAAATACGCAAAATCTAAATCTTCATTAATATACCAACCGCCTACATCATCGGTGGTATTATCGACATTGGGCTTATTAGTGCCTGTTACAAGTGGTTCTAACTACCACAGGCACTCTTCTTTCTCGGGCTCAATATCAGCCTCATTACCAGAGTCTGGCTCCTCTGGTTGCGGGGTTTCATTTGACTCCTCAGGATCCTGATATAGGAGGGAGTCAGTGAAATAATTTTCGACCCCCTTAAACGGATACCTCTCGGCTATCAACGTTTGAATTGTTCCACTCCCGTCACTGTATTTCATGACCTGGTGGAGAGTGGATGGAACGATGGAATTGCGGTGAATCCACGGTCGTCCCAGCAATAGATTGTAGGAAGTGTCGGCGTCGATAATGTAGCATGTCACTTCCGACCTGAGGCTTCCAATCTGACACCTGAGCTTGATTTTCCCCATTGGCCGGGTCTGGTTGGCATTGAACCCATAGATAGTCGTTTGGGTAGGGCTCAAACGATGGGTAGGAATGCCAAGATGTTGCATGACTCGGCGAGGCATGATGCTCAATGCGGACCCTGGATCTACCTGGATGCGGTTTACCTCAGACGATCCTATATACCCTGTGAAGTACAGGGGTCGATCATGCTTCCCTTTAACCTGCATATCATCTGCTGTGAAGGTAATGCAGGGAGCATTTGGGGAGGTGTGGAGACAATCCTCTACATCTTCCTCCTTCGGCACCTGGGTCATAAAGACCTCAGCATTTGCCAGAGCTTCTTGCAGAGCTTCTCTGGTAGACTTTGATAGTCTAAGAAGTTCATACAAGGTAATGCGTGCCGGAATGTTGGCCAATTGAGCCAGGACATCAAAGCGGTAAGGTGCCGTAGATCCTTCCACAATGCCCTTTTGAAGGGCTCGAGAAAATCGAGTCTCCTTCTGCTTCTCCACAGGTGGCTTTGTGGAGGGCCTGACTGGCTCCGCAGTTGATTGTGGAGGGACTACTGCCGTCTCGCCGTATTGTTTCAAGTAGGGCTGTCCTGAACGAGTCCCCGTCGTTGGTTGGTTTGGCTCTGCGGCCAAGACTATCGTTTCCTCCTCTGAGTCGGTCAGTGAAGGGATATCAGTCTCCGCTTCTCGGGAAGAAGCGCATTACCACGTTGCAAGATGAGGCTTTTGCCTTGCCTTTGGATTTCCTGTTGGTCACAGTAGTCCATTGCCGTGCATCGACAAGGTCAAGGTGGACCCACATGATTTCCCCTTGAGGCGTAGGGACGGGTACCAAGCCTTTCTCTTGCTGCTGGTGAGGGTCTGTGTTGACTATTCTCAGTTCTCCTCTTGGAATAGGGACCACCCCCGCAGGCGTTGGGGGTTGTCTTCCGAACTGGAGAGCTGACGTCACATTGGCCGTCACCTTCTTCTGCTCTGGTCGGAGCTTTAACACTTCCGCGTCAATCAGAGCTTGAAGGATATCCTTGAAGACGTAGCAGCTTTTGGTAGGATGTCCCAACATCCTGTGATACATGCAGTAGTTGGGGTTGTCAGGTTTTGCCGACTTCCTCTGGGCGCCTAGCTTCAGGGAGCTTCAGTCGGTTGCTCTTATTGAGTAGTTTAAAGAGCGAATCGACATGTTCCTCTTTGAAGGAATATTGCTTGTTGGCGTGAGGCTGACTTGAAGAGCCACTCGCCCGGCCTGATTGAGGTTTGGCGGGAGATTTGGTCTCCGTTGCCAAATTATCCTTCCGCTTTGTTTGGAGGGATGTGTCTGGCGCACGCCTGGTCGACCTTTCCGTCTAGGCTTACCTTCCTCCGCTCTGACGCGGGCGACAATCTCCTCAGCCTGTTCACCTTGTTGGACCAATTGCTTCCAGGTGCGGCTTTCAGCAACTCCTATTTGAGCAAGGAGTGAGGTTTGGAGATTGTGGCGGCATGTTTCCACCAGGGTGGCCTGGGTCATACCGCTTGGACACCGGAGTGCCATGTTCCGAAATCTTTCCACGAAAGATTTGACGGACTCCCCTTTCCGCTGTTTGGTAGCCAAAAGGGTGGGCATTGTGACTTCGGAGTCATCTTCGAAGAAGCGTGTTAAGAACAGCTTCTCTAGATCGCCCCAGTTCTTGATAGAACCTTCTGGGAGCTTCATAAACCATTCAAAGGCCAACCCTTTCAGGGTGCTGATGAACAGACGCGCCAGAATAGCATCATTGTCTACTACATTCCCGGTTTGGGATTTGAAGTAGTAGATGTGCTGATTGGGTGACCCCTTCCCGTCGAATGCTTGGAGGGTTGGAGCCTTGAACTTAGGAGGGTATGGAACTAAGTCCCACTCAGCCGGATAGGGCCGGACCACTCCTACTTCTTGGAGGTCTTTGCGATTGGCAAGGGCCTCGAGGCGTCGTTCCAATTGACTCATCCTCTTAGCATGAGTCTTCTCCTGGTCTTGGGACGAAGATTTGGACGAATTCGAAGTAGATCGCCGCGTCTCTTCAGAAGGTGCGGAAGATGAGCTTTCTCCCCTTTCTCCCTTTGCCCTTCGACCTCCTAAGAGGAGATCTCCTCCTGTCTTCAAGCAACTGCGCAAGCGCCTGCTTGATGGAGTCGATAGATGCCTGTTGAGAAAGGATCATATCCATTTGCGCCTTATGGATCTGCTCCAAACGTTTGGTCGTCTCGTCAGGAGTGCCTGTCATGTAAGCAGAGGCCTCCTTCTCGACGGAAGAGTTCGATGCCCTAGATTCCACTACGGCGGAGTGAGAATCGTTCACTTCAACGCCGTGGGCTAAGGCATTATAGTCAATTGGGGGAATGGCCCCCGTCCGGGTACGAGTGTATCGATACACCCCTTCCGGTTCAGAGTCAGACTCGGACTCATCTGAGCCGACTGCAATTTGTTTTCCCTTGCTCCTGCTTGTCATATTTGCAGTGAGCTCCGGGTACTCAACGTCAGAGAAGGTCCTCCTTCTGTGGGAGCGTCTTCTTTTAGCTGACGGAGGAATCAGGGTCAGCTGTCTGATCAAAGACTGCTGGTTCACGCCTGATTCGCAATGGCATCCAGAGAGTATGGAGATAAGCCGTTGGCAGCAGCATGCCGAAGTGACCTGATTGGCACTTCTTTTCTTTGTCAAGTAATCCCTCAAATCCATGGTAGGGGGATTGAAAGGATTAGCCTCGCAACGTCGAAGATGGGAGGCATCCATGTGCTGTACAGCCTGGACGCGGGCATCGGGGACGCGGTTCTCGCGACGCGGCTGTGTAACGCGCGTCTGGCGTCTCTGCTGAGATGAAACGCGAATCTCGCGTTGCTGCCTGGTGCGTCTGGGCAGAGACACTTGAGAGAGGATGGACTGCTGGGCCCCACGCCTGTGGGCGCGTGCTTCTTGCGTTGGACGAGACGTAGAAGCTTCGTCTTGACGCTTGGTAAGTTGGTCTTCAGAGGACTCAACTTGAGGAGTCGCGCGTTTGGGGCGCCAAACGCGGATTTCACGTACTGGACGTGGCGCGGGTAAGGTGCGAGATTGTACGTCGCGTCTAGCCTCAGTTGGACAACCAACGGTTCCAACTTGCAGTTGACGCGCACGTCTCCTCTGTCGACGCTCAGCATTCCGGTTGCGTCGAGGAGGTGGAGAGAAACCAACAACATCCTGATGTTGAACATCAGGGAGTTTAACCACGCGGGTCTCCTGAGAGACGTTGACGCGGGTTTTCTGTGCGCCGGAGTTGGTCGCAACAGCAACTGTGCTTGGGATCACGCGGGCCTTCTGAGAGGCGTTGACGCGTGAACTTTGCTGGGCACAGTGGGCAGCAGCAGCGGCGCCCAAGAGAGCTTCAGGTCGGGCTTCGGGGCCATTCCCCGCCGAGACCCTGCGACAGACGCGGGTCTTTGGGCTCTTGGAGCCAGAAGAGAGAAACTCTTCATATTTCGCCTGGTCGAGCTTGACGACGAGTGATTCGACCATCTTCCCCTTACGGAGGACGTCATCCTGCGCCACGATCTGTTCGTCAGTGACGAAAGTAGTCCCCAGCGGAGTTGCCATCTCTTGTATGACCCGGGAAAGGAGAGAGATGAGAATTTGCGGTAAAAGTTTTCCTTGAATCAAATGAAAAGGATTACAACAAAAACTGTTCCTTCCGGTTATAAGGGAGGGAGAATATTGAATCTTGAATTCCCCCTTTGTTTAATGCTGGGTTCTTCGTGTGGCGGTGGAGAGTGAATCTTGTTCTCCGTTGACCAGATGACCGTCCTTCTGGGATCTCCTCTTCGGCTGGTAGGAAGAGTAACTCAGCTCTGTCTACCAAAACTCTCGAAGAGAAGGTAGGCGAAAGCTAGCTCGTACGCAGCGAACTTGCTGAAGAGTTGATCTGCTTCTTTTCTCTCTGTGTCGCCCTCTTGTTGCTGATTGCCAAAAGTTTGACCTTGATGCTGATCGCCCAAAAAAAAGTCCCCCCTCTTCATAGCGACGGGCTATTTATAGAGGTTTAGGGGGTGATCGTGCCCCCTAAAAGTGCTCCACGATGAGGGGCCACTTCCCGCTACTTGTGCGGTGAATGGCCCCGTAATCCGGGTGGTTACAACTGAGGCGCGGGAGTCAGGCCGACGCACCTTGATGCTGAGACGCGGGTATCGAGCCGACGCGCCTTGATGCTAAGACGCGGGTGATAGTGCCGACGCGCCTTGATGCTAAGACGCGGGTGATAGTGCCAACGCGCCTTGATGCTGAGACGCGGGCCAACGCGCCTTGATGCTGAGACGCGGGCCAACGCGCCTTGATGCTGAGACGCGGGTGATAGTCCCTCGCGTCTAGAGTTTGAAACTTTGCTTCT